>VMRN01000022.1:2348429-2497697 GCA_010277015.1 Poeciliopsis turrubarensis
ACCTAGCAACCCCAGCGGAATTCCTCCCGTTACCTAGCAACCCCAGCAGAATTCCTCCCGTTACCTAGCAACCCCAGCGGAATTTCTCCCGTTACCTAGCAACCCGAGCGGAATTTCTCCCGTTACCTAGCAACCCAAGCGGAGGTCCACCTGGTCTTGCTGATATTATTTTGATTTAAAGTGACAAGAGGCCATAATTCTGAAAGGATCTCAAAATAGGCAGAACTGAAATCTCATTATCTAAGAATGATGTTGTACAAAAAAAACATTACAAACACGACTGTATCGGCCATAGAGCTACCATAACCTGTTCTATATTAAAGTACTACTTCAAGAGGATTAAGGAAAAATATTAGTTTCACTTATAACAAGGGAAAAATGTCTGGCAATAAGAGAATCTGACAATGGAGCTCGAAAAAGTGCACAGCACATCCTGCTGTGCACTTTTTCGACAGCATTAGGGAGCTAATGACTCATCCATTTTGCTGAAAATTTACTTTTCTGTCATCTCAACTGCAGTAAGATATTTGACTGGAAACCAGAGAGAAAATATTTGGTAAGATTTGGTATTTTTGCAGTCTGGAGACTAGAAAACATCCTCACCTGGGATCCAAGGAGGCAGCAGAACTCGATCCTAAAGCGAAACCTGGGGAATGCCAAACGGTGGAGCAGGAAGAGGAAGGGGGCGGCGAGGGAACTCGACTGGAAGTGCCGGCATTGGCAGACGTTGCCCTGCAGTCTGATTTCTTGGAAAGGAAAGCCAGAGGGCTTGAAAGGAAACAGGAGGCGAGGGCAGTGAGGGAGCTGCAGGGGGAATGTACATGAGCAGGTGAAAGGTTGTGGGTTATGGGGTCGTAGGAAGCAGATCTTCTGGACGGATACACCTCCTTCCGCAGACAGAGAGGGGCGATCTCCCTCTCCACCTCCACACTGCACACCGTGTGTCGGCGCGCCCGCCGCAGCGACCTCTGTGCGTGGGAGGTCAAGGTACCGTGGTGATGGTGCGTAGCATGCGTCCGGTGGTGCGGCGAATGCGGAGGGGAAACCCAGGGCGAGTTGTCGTGATGGAGGATAAGAACGTCTGGGCAGGAGTAGCTGCGCGACAGTCGCCTGGAGATGTTGGTTTCTGAAGAGCGCATGCGCGTTGCGGCCAGGTCTGCGTCCTCCACCGTGACGGACCGGGATCCCTCCTCGGTTTTACACATCCTGCTGTGCAGACCCCTGCATCTCCTCCTTTGGGCATCTTTCCTCCTTCGCCGAGCGTTAACCAGCCTGATGCTCGGCCTCCGATTACAGTTACCGATTTCAGAAGCTTTGAGAAAAGTTTCGCCTGTCAGGGTGGCAGAACTCCCCTGTTCATTTTCCGTAACAGCTGCATCTTCCTCGTTTAAGAATCGAGAATGGACCAGAGGAAGTTGGGGAAAAATAACTTTGTCAACAGAGATTTTATCTCTGTCATTGTTTGACTGGCTCTCTTTGGTTTTCTCTTGCTCTTCGGCTAAGACCGAGAACTTATCGGCGCTCCTCAGGCTGTTCCTGAGTCTCTTGGACGGCTGGTTCGCTCCTCCGGTTGGTGCGTCTTTGCTTTTAAAACCGGTGCTCATCGGTTCCAGCTCATCATGCGACGAGGCAGACACCGAACTGCTCTCCACTTCTAAGCTCGTGTGATTTGGCGATCTGCGTTTTAATTGCTTCCTATGTGCGTTCTCACACTTGGTCGCATGTGGAATTTCCTTTTCATCGGGACGGACAAGAACTACAGACAACCGCTTTTTCACCAGTGGTTCTGCAGACGGGCCAGGCACGGTGGTTTCCACATCCATAAGATTATCGTCGCTGGATATCATCGGGAGCCGTTTGCAGGAACTGCTGGGCTTGGCTTTTTTGCACTTTGAATTGTTCTGCAACTCACTGCTGCTGCTTTTCTCCAAGCAACTCTTCCTGTCCTGTTCAGTTTTTGCTTTTGCGTTCGCTCTTGTCGACGTCACCTGCCTTTTATTATCCGGTTTCTTCGTCTCATCTGCGCCTCTCTTTCTCTGGGTTCTTGCACCCTTTGTCATGTCGCCTCCTGAAGCCATGTTCATCTTTTTCCTCTTTGCATCGTCTTGGGAAGCACAGTTCGGCTTCAGCCCCCTCTTTGCTCTTGCAAACTTTGACACCGAACACATCTCGGGGATTTGTTGGCACTCCATCTGTTCTGCATCAAAAGAAGGCTTCAGTGGACTTTTGTTTGTGGCGAGGCCATCGAGCTGAAGTTGATTTCTGTCTTTAATTTCAACCAACTCGTATCCGTTTCCCGTGTCTCGTCTTGAGAGTGGTTTTACGCTGGACAGCTTGCCTTTCTGGCCCTCCACAGCAGTGTAAACGTTTAGGTCTGACTCATGCGAGGCACTTTTATGTAACAGGAAAGAGGAGCCAGACGGTTCGCCGGCTTCTTCGGAAGCAACACAAACCAGAGGCACGACGTCAGGTAAGTTTTCATCTCCCCCACTTATTGCACATTCAAAACCGCATGCAGTCCTGCACACCGATTCATTAAAATACAGTTTTTTAGATTTTTTGGGTGCGGTGCTTATCTCGCTTTTTGTTTCCGCAGAGTCAACAAGACTTTGTGCTTCTGTCTGATGCTCATCGCCTTTCTCCGATGCGTGGACGTCGGTCGCGTCATTCGCCTCGAACACGTCGTGCGCGGTCAGAGGACTTGTGGCTCTGAAGAGCTTAACAGGAGTCATGACAATCTCACTGAAGCTCGCCATCTTTGATTTTAGGGACTGAAAGAACGGGCCGATCACCCATCCCTTCGAGACCGAGGCGTCTTCACCAAGGTCGCCGCCAGCGAAATCCTCGCATGCGTCCATTTCAGGTAACTCCTGGTATGCATCCATCTCAGATTTGGCATCTTCGGGGTTTCGCATCGTCTCCTCTACAAGTGGTTTCTCCAAAGGAGAGACAATGTTCTCACTCTCTGTGCTTTCTGAGTTTTTCCACCTAGAAAATGACAGGAAAAAAAGTAAGGCTGAAAAAGCTTGATAATCTAGATAATCACCAACTAACTCAGTAATTAAATATCATTAATTGGAGTATGCCAATTAAATTATGCCAGAAAAACTCAATTTGGTAATTAAGCCAAAGCGGTACAAAAAGTTCAAGTAGTAAAATGGTTCTCCATTTTACAGCAGAATGTGCTGTTTTTGTCCAATTATCAGATTAAAATAATTGTTAGCTGCAGCTCTAGAGAAAAGATGCCTCCTGCTTTGAAAACAACACATTTTCATTTAGTAAACTTGTAAATATTTTCCCCAGCTTCAGAAAAAACAAACATTTAACAAGAGGAAAAGCACAGACATGTATGCTGAAGAAAGTTGTAATTCACACTCACTCATTTTGGTGCTCTGCTGTAGATCTGATTGAAAACCCAACCTGCAAATAAACACACATTTACACAACAGTTCGTTGGTTTAGGTGCAACAAAAACACATTTGACCTGCCAGGGATTCGCTTACATGTGCATAAATGTTCCTGCAACTTTGTTGGTTTCTAAAAGTGAATATTTGTGCAGAAGCTTCGGCTTATTGAGGCTCAAATGTGAAAACAGACACAGCGATATTTTAATGAACGTTCCCAAACCCAAACGCAAGTTAAAACCCATTCCAGGTGGATAAAGCGGGTTAACGTTTATCTCCTGGATCAGCAGTTTCCAGTTGATCCCAGGCTTCAGGGAGATTGCTTGGATCAGACGGCGCGAAACTTAAGATCTGTGATTAACATATTTAAGTCCAAATTACTTATTTGCTAATGAATTTAAATTTTTTAAATACATGAATTTCAGACTTTTAGGACGTGTAAAACACACATAGTTTCTCTGATGCATACAAGAAACCTTCGTTTTGGTTTAGAATAATTAGAATAAAACCTAAATTTATAAAAACAAAGTGTCACAAAATCAACTTACTATAAAGAAAAAGATCGCAAAACCGGGAGTCAGAAAAGCCACGTTTAAATTAGGGGTTGCACCAACTGCTCAATTCTTTACTCTGCGATCAATATGGTTGTTCTGAGGCTATTTTCAAGTAAAATGATGGTAAAAATGGCAAAATCATGGAAGAACACATTTTCAAAGGTGAACTTTAATTTCTAATGAACTGGAAGACATTGTTAATGTCCAGAAGAAACAAAAACCACCAATAAAATGAATTATTATTATGTCTACGTCAGCAAAATTCTCCTTAAAAAAGGGCTACTTGAGATTAATGCAACAAACTGAAGACTTTTGTCATCTAGTTTTAGAAAAAAAACAATAAATTATGCAAATGGATATGATTGAGTTTGTTTTAATTGATCATTTATCATTATCATTGTGACAGGGCTAAAACTAAACATTTAGCATTCAAATGAATTTCCAGGAAACATTATTGCTCATTACATCTTTAAATCAAATATTTTAACTTCATGCTTTGTGGTAAAAAATTAAAATCAAATTTAGGTTACACATTTTTTTTTTATTAAAATCTTTTCAAGGTTTAAAGTTTGAGACTTTTGGGTTTTGCTATATAAACAAATGTTGCCGTAGAGAATATCTACAACAAATTAAAAGTTTTGCACCAAATTCTTTGCTTCGAAACCCCACCGGGTAATTTCCTAAACGAGGAAATGAGGTCAACGAATGTGCAGTTCACTGTTTAATATCATGAGTCTGTTAGTAGGTCAGATAAGACACTGGATTGGTTGTTTATGTCGGATGCAGCAGACCGTGAAGGAGGATTAAATCACTTCATTACACCTCCTAATCCGCACACCACAACAACACAGCTTTTATAAAAGACAAATTAAGAACATTTAACACTTTAACACGACCAGTTTGGTTCCAAATCAGCTGATTCTGTTAAAACGATATGAAATCAAGGAAAGAAAGTTAACCTTGTTTGGTTCCTCGTGTGGACGTGTTCTTCCTCCTCTCTGCAGCTTTGACTCTGATGCTTGTACCTACACAGCATAAATCCAGAAGTGCTCAAGTAGAAGATGTTTATTTTATTTTTTAAGTAAGGTAATTGGCATACCATGTTTGCCGCTTCCATTTGCCTCTTTGTGGAGGACGGATTCGGTCCAGATTGTCTCTGGGCAGCCTGGATGTCTGCACAGTCCAGCTTTCTCGGGGTTCTGGCTCTGATGTCCTGGATGCGGCCGCTCCTCCGGTGTCCAGACGGTCCATCATGAGCACAGCTAAAAGCACAATTAATAGCACGGCTTTCTTTATCGCAAAGAAAAATAAATAAATAAAAATACTTTAAAAAAAAAAAGGATGAATTTGTGGTGCCATGAAAACTCACAAATCTGCTAATTGATAAAAAATACAAATACATAATCAGAAAAAGACATTATAGATGTAGAGTTGTGAAAATAAGTGGTTCCATGAATTGTTCTGATAAACAACAATATTAATAATGATAATAAATAACATTAAAGTGGATTTAGTGAAATGCAAATAAAAACTATGTATGGTTGGAAAAACCTTTTTAAGAGACTTAAAACAAAATTCAACATTTTCTTAAGAAGTGTTTGTCTGCCACAAAAATAACAAAAACACAAAATTCCTCACAGGTATCAAATACTTAATTATAAGACCACATTTTGCATTGCAAAGTTTTTCTGGTATTGGAAATGTGTTTGATATTGATTAAAAAATGTAAAAAGTAAGTCTGTCAGAGGATTTGATGTTCTCGAAGCACTAAGTACTAATAAACTTTCTAACAAAAATATATTCTTGGGAATAAATAGATAGATCCAAATTACCTAAATCTACAAATAACAATTCACATAGTAGAAGCTAGAAGCAGTGATTTATCATTGAACATCAAGAAAAAAATCCGATTCTACATCAGCTTTGAAAGATGAAGAAGCCAAAAAAAAAAAAAAACGTTAAGAAGAAAGCAGCAGGTGAAGCAGCAACCATACCTGGGGGTGACGGAGGAAAGGGGGAGGAGAGGTGACGCAGGTTCACTGAGGGGGGGTGCACTACACACGGGAATTGGGGGAATAGCATCTTCATCCATTGGACAAACTACTTGGGAGAGCGAGTCAGAGGGGAAAGTCAACATCCCATTTGCTCTCTTTCACTCAGCGTCTTTCTCCTTTTCCTGCAGGTCTCTGCAAATCACGCAGGATGGAAACAAAGCAAACGAAAAAAGAAAACAAAACATGCAGGGATTTACATTTGAACAAAAAAAATAACACCAATAGTCCAAGACTGCGGAGTCGATGCTTACTTTTCTTAAAGCAGGGATGGCAAGTTTACTCTGAAATTAAACCAAAAGAATATACTTTATACGAACTGTAAAATTCCATGTACAACTTAAAAAAAATTTTAAAAAGTAAATTAAGAAAATTAATCATTAAAAGAGAGTCTAGTTTAATACACTGTCACGTTTTAAAATGTTTTGGTTGCTGTAATGTCAGAAAGTTGTTATGTGTAACCGTGGCAACAGGGTATTGTTTTCAAATTTAAAAACACTTTATTGATCCTAGGAAGAAATTAAATGTTGTTGTAACCCATAATTTAAAATTCTTTAAAGAGTTATTGTAGCTAGTGAGGTGTGTGAGTGCGATTGCTCTCCTGTAGAGGTCTGTATAACAGCAAATTTGAAGAAGCCTCTGACCGAAGACATACTGTTTTTCTATAGGTTGTCCATAATTTTGTTGATTTTATGTAAAATCCTTACATAATTAGGATGATTAGAATCTCAAAAGCTTTAAGTAATTTCCTAACTACGACTGATAGGCAGGCTAACCGTTGTGATGCAACTGCAATTAGCAATAAAGGACTACAACAATGGATTTCTCTCAATTTCATGCCTTTAATATCAAAAGGAACACGTTCACAAAGACCTAACAGTAATCTGAAGAACATCTGAGATTTAAAAAGATACAAACCATCAGAAGTGTTAATTTATACCTGCAATGGCAGACATGTTTTGTTTTGAACTGCAGATTTCTAAGCACGTTCGACAACAACAAGCACTTTGAAAATCTGAGAATCTTTGAAAGCAGCCCTTCAAAAAAAAAATAAATGCATAAATAAAAAGTGTCTTCAGCCAGAGGATTCTTCAAATTTGTTGTGATACAGACTGCTACAGGAGAGCTTACCTGCCCACAGCCATCCACATCTAAAATTAACTCTTTAAATATTGTTACAATAATTGAGTTCAATAAAACTCAAGTTCACATTAAATATAAAATAAAATCGACAAATTAAATGAACATAGTAGGAATTTAAAATTAGCCAACGAGTTTCCTAATTTTTAAAAAAATCTAAATTTCTCAAATGATACTAAAATTAAAGTTAAAGACTTTTTCAAAAAGCCTTAACAAACTTTTCTTAAGCATATCTTTATTTTTAGTGTTTAAAATGAAAGCAGTTTTTTCCAAATCTTTGTGTTTTATTGTTTTTAAGTGACCTGCACAACATCTGGGTATGGAGGGAAAAAGTTACCAGCGTCCAGCATGGCGGTTCCAAACACCTCAATTAAACTTCGATAAAACCGAAACATTTCAGGGAGTTCTGAATAAAACCGAACCGGCGGTCTGATCAAAATTGAACGTCGTCTAATTGCTGGAAGGAATGTTCTTCATTTCAAACTTTTATTAGCAAGCCAAAATAACTCTATACTACTACGAACACCTTGGATACAGTAAAATTGCACAATCTAAATGACTTTAACTTGATGAAGGCAGAGCGTTACTGCAACTCCAAATATACTCTGCAGTTTTGCTACTCCCTATGTGCATCAGTTGCAGCACCAGGTAATAGTCGGAGCCGGGAACTGTCATTTTTCAAAGCTTTCTATGACGTCTGTAAAATTAGCGGAAATAGTAGCACATTATGGTTCAGTCGGTGACAGTAAATGACACTAAATAACGGCAGCCGAACTCACCTAAAGCCTTCAACTTGACCGTGGGTCTGAATTCGTAACCCGCCGTAAACAAGACATGCCGGACGGACGGACGGACGGACGGCAGCGGCGCCCAGCAGCGAGTCGCTAATGTATCCGTTTCTTTACAAATCTAACTACCAGACAAGACCAACCGACCAATCAGAACGAGAGTTTGATTCCGCCCGAAACGCCTTATTGAAATCTGACCAATCGCAGCGTGATTTTCAGGGTCGTTGGTTCAGGGCAACCAATCAGGAGCGCCACTGGAAAGACATGAAAGCTGCTCTTTCTTCATGTCCTCGAATGAACTAATATTTTAAAATTATACTCCACTGCAAACAATTTATCAGAAAACTAATCAATTTAATCACAAGATTAATTTTAAATGAATATATAATTTCAAAATAAATTCGATCGACTTTTTTCATTCAGTTCAATTAAAAAAGACTTTATTTAAATTAAAAGTTGTAGGAACTTCTATCGTCCGTATCTTCAGAGTTGTCGGTGATGCTGTAGGGAGGAAGAATCTCCGGAAGCAGTCAGTCTCGCAACCAATTTGAAGAGGCCTCTGATTGAAGACGTATACCTCATACCGATAATAAAAACAATGTTTTAGTCATGAAATTTCAACTGCAGGACTTCACAATTGTTTTTAAAGCACAATAAATGGGGGAGGGGGAAGATGCTCACTCTTTTAGCGTTTGGGTCAATGACATCACAAAAGGCAAAACAGTCTAGAAAACCTAGAAAGTTTCAACAAAACTCAGGTTTCATTTGTCTTCTTTGTGAATGTTAGCTCATTTTGAGGTGTCAAGACGGTTTTCATTGTACCTATTAATGTACATTAAACTGTATTTTGTACTTAACTTACAAAAATATTTGGTTATAAGCTTTCCTTACTTTATTTATGCACATATTTTAACGGTGGTGCACTGTCTTCTCACATACACCTCTAATGTGTTGTTGTACGGCTTACGCATAAATACATGTAAAGGTGGAATTTGATTTAAAAAATGAAATAATAGGAGCAGACTTTTTGTTTTCCAGTGAACTGAGATCAATTACCTTGTGTGATGCAAGAATTTGTTTGTGGATGGGTATATTTGATTTTTTACAACAGAAAATCAAAGTAGGAAAACTGTAAGGTAATTCTTAGAGCCGACTAAATCTAAAGTGCGTTGTATTTTACAGTCTCATAACTAGCATAAGTTTTTTAAGATGATGTTACTCTAAACTATCCTGAAAAACATTTTCTTCAGTACAATCAGGAGAATAATTTGGTTTCAAATTGCTGTTGAATATATTCTGGTATTCGGATTGTTTATTTTGAAAATGAACATATTTACCACCCATATTATGACCTCTATCCAGGCCAGGACAAAAGTTTATTTAAAAACAACTTGCAGAAAGCAAAAGGCAGAGTTAAAATATTCCATTTTACACCAAAAACTCAGGGAAAAAAAGCCTGTAAAACAGGAAATGCTGACACAGATCATTGGTTGCGATTCATTCGATGCAAGTGATTCATGTGTAGAGGTCAAAATCAATTCTTTTCGAGTTGTAGAACTGAGATCCCCCCTGATCCACCCTCCTGCAGTAGACGCCGCTGCTGAAATAGCCTTCATCCACCCAACCCTGCAGAAACAGACAATAAGAAGATTAAAGCCCACAAGGTCAGACTGGGGTTAAATGGAGGACAACTTTATAATCTAGTAAATGTAATGGGATTGAATGATAACTCTGCAAAAAGTAGAGAAACAAAAACACCTTTAAGTCGTTAGTAATGCTGCACTTCCTGGTAATGGCCACAGAGATGAAGACCATTTACACTCAAAAATGCAATCTGGTTAGGTTACAGCAATTTCTACCATTTAAATTTGAATTTATCACAATATTTTACTTCTAGGGTTTAAATTTAAATGCATCAATATATGACGAAAATGATTGATCATATTAATTGTGTTTATATGATACTGGAACAATTGTCAACTAATTTACTTATCGATTAATCGTTAACTGGAGTTTACAGACTCGACCAAAAAACATTTGCTGAAAGTTCAACACAGTCAGAATATTAATTAAGCCAAAACTGCACAAAAATATATGCATTTGTTTTCTCATAACGACCTTTTGCTATCAGTTTTCACAGTTTGATAGTAGAAATATGTTTTTAGTTGCAGATGCATCATTTGCTACAAAAGATCAAGTGTAAACTAAAAGAATGCTATATTATATTTTAAACAATTAAATGTTTATTTTCTTCCTGAAAAAAGGAATTAAATAGTTTTTTTTGCATCTTTAATCCATTTCAAATACTGCATAAAAAAGGCTTGAATGAAAATCCACAGAATGTGTAAATTTTTTTATCTGATTAATCATCAGAATAATCAATGATTATAATAATCCCTCTACATTACCTGCATCTGTTCGCTGGTGAAGGGGCCGTAGATTTCAGACTTCTCTTCGTTCTCCCATTTGTATTCCCACATGACTTCATCACTCACTAAAAAAATACATATAAATTACTCAAACCAAGCAGATGTCAACTAAAAATAAAGATAAACATAAAAAATATGACATAATAACCTCTTTTGTCTTCCTCGTCTTTGTTTTCGGACTTTTCTCCAACCTTCTCGTCAAACTTGTCCCCAAACATGTCGAGCTCGTCGTCTTGCTCCTCACCGCCGCTTCGTTTCTGCTCCACCGCTGGCCGCTTGCTGGTCATGCTCTTCATCATGTACGCCAGTTTTTCATACGTCTGCTGGTAAATTTCAAACATCCCGGATCCAACCAGTCTATCCGCCAACGCAGTGAGCCTGTCGAGCTTCTCAGTGTCCCGGTTAGGCTCCTCTGTGGGATCTTTGTCTTCCTTCAGCTTCGCCTTCTTTCGTCCGCTGAGGCCTCCCAGCCTCCGGAGGGCGGTAGCGACCGTTTCTCCGGGTTGCAACAACTCAACCACGGCTTCGGTGAGCTGCTGCTGCGTCAAGGACGCCAGCGGATCCTCTGCCGGCTCGGCCTCCTCTTCCTCCTCCTCTTCCTGGTCGGCCTGCTGCTCTTCTCTCTGTTTTTCTTCCTCAGCCTCGTCCTCATCGCCAGCTCTGCGTTTCCGTTTGGCTGCAAGGCCTTTTTTCTTTTTCTTGAAAGGCTGCTCTTTTATTCTCACCTGCAAGAAAAGCCTTTTAGTACTTGTTGCAAATTGCTTCACTGGAAAAACACCAAGTATTTTTAGTTTCTACTGCAAATATCTTAGTACTCTGGAAATAAGACAAAACTAACTTACAAGTAACTTTTCAGCAACACATAGGAGCTTGTCTTAATTCCTTAATATTCAATGAGAAAGTACTAGTTTCATTGACAGATTACTTCATTTATGTCACATCGACAGACTCTATGCCGTCTCCTAGCAACACCAGCCAAGCCCAGGCCGTCACCTAGCAACCAAATTCTAGTTCCACTGGCAGATTACGTCACTTATTCAATTCAATTTAAAAATACTTTAACCGGTCCCAAAAGGAAATTAAATAAGACACAAATAACAAGAGAAGTACTGTGAAAGTGGAACTTGAACTTTTTCATCAATATTCATTAATCATCACTTGAGATATATCTATATACCTATATCTTGCTGAAAATTGATTTCTAAGTTAGTGTTTTTCCTATTTCCATTGTACATTTGCAGTGTTGTAAAGTGTAAATAAACCAAACATAATGTTGTATTTTTTATATATATGTATATATATATATACCCAGTCTATGTTGTCAAGCCAGTTGTCTCTAATTTGTGTTTCCTTTTTGATGAAATAGTTTCCCTCGGAGTCAAAGTGTCCTTCTTGCATCTCTTCTTCCAGATTGAAAGGGGTAATGGAAACTCCTTCGTCGTAGTCAATTGTTGCTCCTTCTTGGCCTAAAAAACAAAGTTTCCATTGACAGATCAAACAAATCCCAACTATTTTTTATAAGTTAAAGAATAACCTTGCTATTAATAAACTAAAAGAATGTAATTAATTTAAGTTTATTTGATAGGAACAGAGACAAATCAACAGACAAACAGCAGCCCCATGTTTGCGTCATAGTGTTGGACTCTATTTAATAATTAGATTATGTTTAAAAGCAATTACTTGCATTAGATTTTATTTAGGGATAACAAAGTCACGGGGGGTGAATATAAACACTTTGTAACATAAAACAGTTTTATTCATAAGAATGTTTTTCCACTCTGACATCATGCTCCATTACACAAAATCCCAATATAATTCACATGTAAAAAATGTGTGCGAAAATTGAAGTCCTTGAAAATAAATTTGTAAAAGTTTCAGTTAAAATATTGAACAGCACCTACCCTCCACATCATCAGTGTCGAGAATATTGTATTTGCTGCTCTCTGCGCCGTCGCCATCGTCCTCTTCGTCGCTGTCCAGGGAGTGTTTACCTTTAAATCTGGAGCCTGGTCCACTGACAGCCTCAAAGTTCTGCTTCACCCGAAGGAGAAAAGCATAAAAACAATTGTTTTATGAAAGAAACGCATCCAGGTTAGCTTATTTATGAAGCACATTAAAAACCTGCCAAAGAATCACAAAGCTAAAATAGGAGAGCTCTTCATGTTTCAGGCGATCAGAACAGAGCGGTTTTTAACTCGACTATTCCAATGCGGTAAACAAGCAGGAGTATCATATTTCTTACACTCAGTCAAGCGAAACAAATTAAAATTCCTCTCCATCGTCTAAAATGTAACAGGAACAGCTTCATTAGGCTGTAAGCAGTTTGGCTTCCAGACAGACAGACATTCAAGTTCTGTTAACTGAAAGCTAAGTTTAGACATGCCCATAAATAGACACAGCCACACATGAGATTTACAGCTACAGAGAAATCTGATATAATCTCACTGTGGCATATAGTATTGTGCAAAAGTTTTAAAGCTCTCAAATTTATTTTTAATTTTTTACTTTGATTTTACAAAGACAACAGCTCTCTAGATGGTTTTTGACAGTTTTCCTTTAAAATAATTTTCTGTTCAATTCTTCTACCTGACATTCAGAGAATGGTGGAAATGTAGCCCTCGCTACATAATTGTACATTTTTAAAGAAAACTGATCCAATCACTGAACCTTGAGGTACTCCGTACAAGCAAGTCAGGTGCGTGAGGAAGATTTATTAATATGAATAAACTGGAATCTGATCAGAATCACTATCTGAGGCTACAGAAATGATCATTATTGACCTTTTGAAGCCTGACTAAAATATTTGAAATTATAAATGCTTCCCCAAATGCTTGGCCAGAATTTCATTTTACTTCTCATATTACCAAATACAATCGTTTTTCACATTATCTGACATCTCCACAGTAATCCTCATTGTTTTAGTGAAACATATGCAGGCATTTGGTAAATAAATTTCTTTTCAACATGTTTAGGATTATTTAACTAATCTGACAAGTTATTTTTATTAAGATAGCTCGTAGTCTGCTTCAAATAAAAACAACATATCCTGCTCTAGTAAGCAGTGTGTTAGTAAATAGTTCACTGGCTGCAGCCAAAATAACGCTCTAATCTCTAACAGTCATATAAAAGAAGCACCTTTTTACTCAGGCCGTCATCTTCCAGGTCTAGCTCCCCGTTTCCGTCCTCAAATGTGACTTTTCTTTTCGACATGGCGCTACGGAAGGATATAAGGAGACTTCTTTACTATCGCAGGGCAGCTTAAAGGTGAGTTAAATCATCAGTGGATTTGTAAATTAAACATACAGCTTGAAGCTACAACGTTAGCATCGTTAGCTCAAAATAAAAACAACACAGCGCATGGAGAGCATGTGAAGCGTAAATCAAACACTTTTTCGAGATTAAAAGCCGCTAAGAGCTTAAATATTAGATGTACACCAAATTTAAAACGTATTTTTGGGAATTACACTTGTTGAATTAATAAATATATGAAGAATGGTAAGAACCTGCTGAAAATAGTTCGTTTTCGTTTCCTCGTCGTTGCACCTTGACATTGCTCAACGAAACAGACCTGACTCACTATCGCCCCCGTCTGGAAAGGAGGGCAAATAATTGTTAACTTAATACAACATGACGTTTAAAACGCAACTTTAAAGCAAATAAAATGCAGATCAACATTTTATTAAACAAACCTGCAAACTTTTAAATAATCTTACATTCGAAAAGTAAAAGACTAACATTTGAAGAAATATGGCCTGGATGATTGCATCTTGAAAGTTGATTTTTGTGACTCCTCATGTGACATTTGTGAAAACCTTTATTTATTCAGAAAAAGAAAGACCATGTTTGTTGAAATTTTGGTACCGTGTTTGGGTTTAATCAATTTTCGTCAATTCCAGTTATGCCTGGACTCAACTATTATGTACTGAATGCAGTCCTTTTTAAACAAAGCTTTTACTTTATTCATTTTATTCTAACTGAAGAAGACAAGAAATGGGTTGTATTTATTTGTTTACTTTGCCTATGTATTCAAATTGTAACTTCCTAGAAAAATGTTTTCTTCAGTTATCAAAATCCCTGTACCCAATGATGGGTACAGGGATTTTCTACACAGAAAGCAAAAAATTAAAATAAATGAAGATAATCTAATTTATTTAATTATTATTAATCATTTTTAACCCTTTGATTACTAATATTTATAATTCATATTAGTATTTTTTATGAATAATAACAATTATTGTTACTATAATTATTATTTCTATGTTTATTTGTGTAACGTCTTGGTGCCAAAAAACTTTTGCTCTTTTTTTTCATTTTTTCTTACTTCCCTGAAATTAAATAAAAATGTTCTAAGTAATAATTACTGACATCTATTTTAATAACTTCTTTGATAATGAAACATCTATAATTTAATGCTCAAGAATTTTTTTTGTTGTTGCTTTTTTTCTATATATACCATCATCTACATTTTCTTAATTATTCAGCTTTAAAAAAAATAAAACTCATTTTATAATGTGAGCTAATTTTACTTCATGCATGTGAAAAATCATTTTTTTCAGATGAGAGGTTAAAATAAGTTTTAACCCACTCATTGAAAAAAATAAAAACTAGATATGTAAGTAAGTGGTAGAAAGCAAAATGCACTAAAATATTTTTATTTAAAAAAATAAAAACTAAAGACAGTTACAGTGACTCAGCCCTGAACATGTGGAGGTCCATAACAAAAATAGCCACATTTCCCAGAGGCCAGTGAACGTCTCTCTGCTTGCTTTCTGCATAAATGCATATGAACGCATCTCTGTGTGACTCCCTGAAGAATCAACCACCTACATGAATCTTAAATAAACTTAAAGGGGGAAGTGAGAGAGAAACCTAACAGCGGTTAGCATCTCACTTCCAGCTGACGCTGCTCGCCATAAGCTGCATTTTTAAATTATTTTTTTAGTGACTTGTTTCAGCCTCGTCCGAACCCATCAGCTCTCTGCAGACTATAATGTGTCGGGGTATTGTTACCAGGAAGTGGGTCGGGTTATTTATATTTCAACGCCGTCCCCTCGTCCTCGTGAGAGAACCAGTGTTAGTAACCTGAAACTAAATGTTCAAGCGTTGTCTGGTGCTGCTCGAGTCAGCGAGCTGGGAAACAACTGGTTCGACTTTATCAAGCGACAGGATGGGAAAGAAAGAGAGAAAAATATTAATTAATTGATTGATTGATTGTAGAGAGGCTGAGAGAGCGAGTTGAGAGATTCAGGTAAGTCTGAGTCACTGTTTATCATTTTTTCTCTGCACCAAATGATGGAAAACTGGATTAACGCTAAGATTATTTATATTTTTCTCCACTTTTTTAAACTTTTGTGGAAACTAAGGTGCAACTATGAGGATTATTTTAGCTATCGGTTAATTACTTTTCTATTATCAGTCTTGACGATTAATCAATTAATCGGATTAAAAAAATTGGCGCAGATATTTTTTACTTGATTAGAAATACAACAAAATTAATGCAACTGTTTTTAAAGTAAGAAAATACATTTTATTGCCTGCAGCATTCCTTTAGTGGGGGCTTGATAATTTGCAGCAAAGGATGCATCTGCAAATTTTTCCTGTCTTTGATCAATTTTCACTGAAATTATATCATGTCCTTTTTTACAATACAAGTCAAGTTTATTGTATTGTTATCTGAATGAAGGATTAATTTATTTTTAATAACTTTTTCTTATGATAATTGTGTCCTGCTTTGTATTGGTTTGTATTGATTGACATTTGTGCAGTTAAATCATTTTAACCTTAAAATCTTCAGTCGCCAAAAGAAGGAAATGGATTATGCTAAGATTTTTTCCATCTATCTAATTATCTTAACTGGTGTTATTTTAGTTATCAGTTAATCAGTCACCAATTGTGAAACCAGTAATCAGAGGAAGGTAGAGTAACCAAAACTGTACTCAAGTAAGAGTAGTAATGTTTCATCATATTTTTCCTCAAGTAAAAAAGTAATCAAGTGCTGAGAAACTGATCAAATCATCAATAACTTCATATTTACAAATTATATCATCAGGTGAACTAAAACATAAAGACAAGTGGAAATGTTGGTATTTTAAGGAGTAAAAATGCAATTATTCATATAAGTAGCAATTTTTTTTTACAAAATTCAGGAAAAGAAAAATTTTCCACATCTTTTTCTTTCAATAAAAAATTTATGAAACTTTCATAAAAACTGCAGGCGTGTTTGTCTGGTGAATTTTTGGTGGAAACAAACCCAGACATTTTACTCAATTAAAAGCAGAGATACTTCATAATAAAATTAAGTAAAAGTCAAAAGTACAGTTTAGTAAAAATACTCCAAAAAGTAAACTTTTTTCCCCCAAAATTTTCTTGAGTAAATGTAATTAAGTAAACGTAACTAGTTGTTACCCAACGCTGGAAGTAGATAAACCAGATTAACTTTTTGCTTTTATTGAGGCTTAACGGCGTTGCATTTGTAGGAATTTAAAAATCTGCCCTTAAAACTGTGAATGTTTGATTTTTCAGCAGTTCAGTGATTTATAAATGTATTTTGTGTTTTAGGAGTCAGAATGAAGCTCCATGAAAAGATTCTGACCCATTTCCTGTCATGCACATCTCCAGTGGATAAGGAGGGATATCTCTACAAAAAGGTTAGGACAGCAATCAGACACAAACCTCTCACCACATTTTGATTATCTGAAAAAATTTCTACGTTTTTTAAAAAAATTTTTTTAACTAATTTAACAGAAGGAGAGAAATGCCACTTACTACAGACGCTGGTTTGTGCTGAAAGCCAACCTGCTGTTCTACCAGGAGCGTCCGGCTGATCGTCATTTTCTGGGCGTCATCGTGTTGGAGGGCTGCACCGTCCAGATGTTGGACTCTGACGGGTTTTTCCCCTTCGTCCTCCAGTTCGGGTCCGGACTCAAAACCTACAGGTTTGCCGCCGGAGACGCTCAGACTCAGGGGCGCTGGGTTAAAGCGCTCTTCCTGGCCAGCCACTCTTACCTCTCCAGGCTGGTGAGAGACCTGGGGAGACAGTATGAAGGTGTGTCTGTAAATATATTGTGTTTTTTATTATCATTCTTTTGGATTAAATACTGCAAAAACACAAAATCATAAAAAAAAATTGGTCTGGTTTCTAGTGTGAATATCTTAGTACACTTGTAATAAGATAAAGCTAACTTACAAGTAACTTTTCAGCAATATAAGATGTTTTAATTCAATAATTCCTTAGCATTGATGGAACTGCACTAGTTTTACTCAAGTAACTCAAGGAATTGTTAATCAATATTAGTATTGATTAAATAGTACTTATTCCACTGGTAGATTGTCACTTACAGAAGGAGCGTTTTTAGCCTTCGTTAAAAGGAACTTAGTGTTTTGGCTGTTTTGCGGTTTTCTTTTCAAATTAGTGGAGCATAAAAACTTCTCAATGTTTGGTTCTGATTCTGCAAAGTAGACTAAAACCAGAAGACCCGAGAGGTCTAGAGTTTTTCTAGATCTTGTCAGATGATCCTGGAAATGTTCTTCAGGTGATAGAAGGCCGACTTTGTAACCGTCTTTATGTGACTCTGAAGGTTTTGTCTGAATCCATCACTACACCCAGATGAACTGCTTGGTCTCTGCTGACTCTAGATGGTTTTTCTTTATATCCAAATATAAAAACTTCAGTTTTGCTTGTATTCAACTGAAGCTCAAAAGCTGCCACTCACTTTGTTACATGTTGTCTGACCTCAAAGGAAAGCAAAATTCACATTTTGTACATTTTGTACTTTCACTTTGGTCTCAACTGCTTCTAAAAACTGTTCAGTTTTAGGAAATAAATTAATGTTTATTGGTTTCTGGAAAATTAGTTATTTAAAAAAACCTACAAATCGTTAAGTCACACTTCGCCATTACCGAGCAACTCAAATGGAGCTCCAGCACATTTGGTCAGCTGGTTTTACCTCTGTATCCACTGTACAATGGCTGCTAGAAAAGACAAGTGTTTTGTTGTTCTACCATCCAGAAACCACTTCCTACATTCTTGTTGGTTGTGCCAGAGGCTCCACTTCTGCTTTTCAAAGATGTGCAGTTGTATTATTGTGGATTTGTTTGCTGCCATTTTCGTGTGTGAGTTTAAACATTGATTTGGGGGCGTGGTCAGCAGAAACTTTTTTGGATTTAAAGTGACAAGATGCCCTAAACCAGCTCAAGATAGGCATAGCTAAACATTCTTATCTAAGAATTATATATATATACGTTTTGTAGTAGCGTCATAGAGCTACCCTAACCTGTTCAAGGAAGCATATAAGTTACCTTTAAAATTTGTTTCTTGATCTGAAACTGATCTGAAAAACTGTGCTGCTATTTCCAAACACGACTAAAAATGAACACTAATAAAACTCTTGCTACGCATCTTTAAAACACGTAAAGCAACAACTTTTAACCTGTTTCTTCTTGTTCCTCCAGAAGCTAAACAGCAACAGGACTCTACCAACTCCAGCTCCTCTTTCAAAAGCCTCAGTCCGCCCACCAACAGCCTCCTGGTTCCAACACTGTCAATTGTCAGGGAGGGGAGGAGCTTCAGCGCCAGCGCTGCTCTACCGCCACCATCAATGCCTACTAAAATGGCCGCCAAAAAGTCGCCCAAAAAGTGGCCGAGGAGAAACGCTCACGTGACGCCTCTCAACGGACCGGCGCCGCCGTACGGCGAATGGCCTCTGGTGGGATCCGACCCGCTTGTGGAGTTCAGTAAACTTCATGATTTTTATGGGCAGGAGGTTCAAAAAGCAAGAGAGGAGTGGCTGAGGAGCCGACAAACTGAAACTGAAAAGGAGCAACGTGAGAAAGACCTAATCGATCTGGGCTGAAGGAACGGCGCTTAAAGGGAACTGAGATGAAGTTTTTCAGACAGGAACTGGAACATTGTGAGTCATCCTGCTCTGACTTTCAGAGTTCGAGGCTCAGTTACTCATTTCAAATGTTTTATTTGTTTATAACAAAGTGATATTTTTCTGATTTGACTTAAAGAAAAAGTAGAAATGTATTAAAAAAAGTTCTGATCCTCATCTGAGTGAATTTGAATCTGCTCTCTTCAGGTCACTTAATGATAATTACATCACAGATAATTCATAAAATGATCAATAAAAACAAAAAACATACCAAAAATTACAATAAGATACCAAGAAATTAATAAAACAAATAGGAAAAATTTGAGATGCAACAATTTCCCAAAAACTCAAATCAATAAAGTTAGATTTATTTTCCTTTTATTTATTTTTTGAACGGTTATTAGGTCACCAGACATCAACCTGCCCCTCCTTCTCACATTAACAAAATAAACTGGTATAAATTAATTGTGCTAGATTTGTGCAAAGACACAAATGGGTTTGGTTATGTTGATTTGGACTGACTCGTTGACCTTTGATGACCTCTGGAAACATTTATTAATATCTTTAAAATGATAGCAGCACAAATTAATATTTTTGCTGCACAAACCTTCACCAATTTCAGTTGATTCAAAAGTTTAAAAAAATCGAATCAGCTGAGAGCAGAAAGTTTTTCTTTGCTGGAAGTTTTTTTTTTCAGTATTTACCAACAGATATAAAATATGTTTAGATGTTTAAAAATACCAATAAAGTAAATAAGTTTGCTTAATCCAGGATTTCATTATCAATTTACTGAAAATCAGTCAAACAATGGTTTGTTTTGAAAATTAAATTAATGTAAATGGTAATTCTAACTTAATGTTTTGAGAAGGTTTGGTGCAAAATTTACTTCTGAGGGGGAAGACAAGACAATTGGAAAAAATGCTTTATTTAACATGTTTTTATCCACTAAGAGTCATGGTGGAGCCCTGGGCAGCAAGGCTCTCCAGTAACAGTCAGTCTTCCAACCAATCGTAAAAGGTCTCTGACTGAAGACCCGCGCTGTGTAGCACTCCTAGGACTGTTACAACATGCTAACAGCTCACTTTTTTTGGAGGGGAGACAATATTTCTCAGCACCATGTTCTGGATGACGGCATCAAATGTTAGCAAGCACTGCTAATCCACCTCATTTGCTTTTGCAGCTTCTCTATAAATCACTGTCAGGCCATATATTCCAACGACCATGTTTTGCAGTTCTTTTGCGATTTGGTGTCAGAGTTCAGGTTTTATTTGAGCTTTTAAAAAGCTAATCAGCTTCTCCAAGTTGTGAAAAAAGGGAAAATCTCGTTGCCATGGTTACGCCTAATAATGACAATCCGAAACATGAACTTCCAGGTACCTGGCATCCAAAATCAGAGGGAATAACTGTCCAAATATGCAATATCTCGACCCCCCCGCCATCCTGAAAAAAAAGATTAAATTAACGTAACAAAGCTGCTCCAACATCCCACAAGACAAGTCATCCATGAAAAATAATATTTTAGTTTAATTTAGCTGTACACATACTTAGCTCAGTACGAAGCTGGATCTGTGCGGAAACATGAATAAAATGCTAAAAAGTGGTTATTTTGGAAGAACTGATAACTTGCAGTAGATGGTTGCCACCAGCAGGGGGAGCTGCAGGAGAGGGAGCTAAAAACCAGGCGGAACCACCGATTCTCTGAAGTATTTTTATTCATAATTGAACATCTGGGAAGTGACGGGATCTAGAAATTAAAACAGATTGAATCGAAACGGGAGTTAAAAACAAACTAAATCAAGCAGGACATTTTAAAATTAGATAAGAACTGAGCTGCTGGAAAACATAATAAAATGACAGCAGCTTCTATACATAGCACTGTTAAAGTTTAAACCTTTACTACTTATTTTAGGCTATATTGTAGTCTTTTCACATTTTCTTCAATCCAAGAAATAAAAAAGATGCTTTATTGCAACAGAATAACCCTAAAAAATGCTAAAAAAGTTTTTGACTATGTTCTCCCAATGAGGCACAGATGTCCCAGATTTAAGAATAATTCTAAAAAAACCTATTTCTACGGAATAAATTGAACGGAAGCATGATTTATTTTTATCTATTGAGTACTAAACCATGACTTCCTGTTTTTCTGTGCTAAAAATATAGAGGTATTATAAAGTTCCACTATGTTTGAGGTGGAGCCAAGTTTATAATGTGCAGTGTGGAGGCGGTACAGATGTGGACAGATTCATTTCCTCAAAATAATTAAAATAAATTAATATTTTAATCCAGTAATCTCACAATGTAAGAACAATTACATCTCTTGCTTTGAACAACATAAATAGTTTTTGGCTAAATCCGTTTCATCGTTTAAGTAAATAAAGGATTTTTTAAATTTATTTGTACAATTTTTTTTTTTTTTTTACGTTTAAGATTAGCAACAAAAAACTTCCTCTTTTCCAGAATTATAAGTATGACGCAGAGTCCCTTTTTAGCCATTAGTCACAAGCCTGGACACCCACAGCAAAGATATTTTTTAACAGAGAGGTTAAAAAATACCTTAAAATCTCACGGTCAGGGAACTGCAGCAGAAAGTGGCATCTTACAGTCAAAACAGCCTTTCCAGTCCAATCATTATAAATGTAAACTTGGAGTTTGCTTAACTTTAATATGACTTGGATTTGTGTTCGTCTCACTGTGCTACTTTCTCCTACTACTCTCCAATGTTTCATAATTTCCAGGTATTTTAAGTTTTGTTCTTTCTGTTTCTTCCCTTCACTGAAGCTCAGTCTGGTTCAGATGTGTAATGGAAAAATTATACATTATAACAATCTTAAAATGGCAAGAAGATTTTGTGACGAACTCCACAAAATTGTACTCTGTTGTTTTCTTTTCATTTTTTTAATGTGGTCACCACAGATGACTGATTTGTGTAAATTTGTAAAAAAAAAAAAAAAAAGACAAAAAAACAAATATATATATATATTTATATATTTCTGCTGTTGGAACTAGATAATCAGCTTTTGCTCTTCAGAAACGACCACTCTGAGTCTGTAAAAAACACATTATCACTGTACTCTCTGTACAATGGCTGCTGTTTACCATCCGGAAACCACCTGCTGCATTCTTCTCGCTTCTTCTGCTGTTCAAAGTTTTATAATTAGTTGAATAATTGCGCATCTGTTTGCAGCCGTTGGCGTGTAAACATTGAGTTTGTGGGCGTAGTAAGCAGCTGATTATTTGGACTTAAAGTGACAGGACGCCCTAAAAGAGCTCATTCTGAGCTGACCAAACAAAACATAATTATCTAAGAATGATGTGGTGCACAAAATGTAATTGACCTGTCTTGTATGGACCATAGATCTATCCCAACCTGTTCATGGAAGCATAACTGGTCTACCTCCAGCAGTCACTGGGTGAAAGCTGGGATACACCCTGGATAACTCAGAGATAAACACGGGACCAGCAACCATCCACACACACATTCAGACCTCAGGGTAACAGGTCACATTATATATTATTTATAGAAAACGTTCCCTTCTCTTCCTTCAGTCGGTCTTCCCCACAGGTCAACCCAAGAGCTTCTTCACATTCCAGATCCTACAGACTGGCATACCGATGGTCTAGAAAGTGATTGATGGTGATTGAAGACTGCGGAGGAGCGTGTCGCCTTACAGTTTCTGCAGAGAACAAACATCTGTATGGAAACAGACGTTAAAGTTGCATGCAAACATGTAAAAACAGTCTGGCGTGTCTCAGCCCCCTCTCGCTATTTCTAAGGAGGGTTTTTCATTCCTGTTCCAGGTGAAGAAGACTTCAAAAACACACCAAAGAGAAACATTTTTTGACTAACATAATAAACATGTTGGATTTATTCTGAAAAACTCTCAGTGAGAGTGTCAAACTAATTTAAATTTTTGGTCAAATCAAGATCATGAATGCAGAACACAGAGATAAAACCTAAAAACAAATATTAAAAACGTCTGTCTCTGCATTCAATGAGCACTTTTCAAGATTAAGTGATGTCAACTATCTTTCCACATTGATGTAATTCAGCAGTTTACAGATAAAACTCCTTTAAATTGACTGATAAAACTAGATTTAAGCACACAACTGTAATCCTGGAGGTTCTATTTGTGTAATCCAGATTAGAGCAGCAGGAGTGGAAACCAGTAAAGAACAAAGACAAATGAGATCAGTGGAATCGCACATAATCACAAGCACAAAGCAAAAATAACATTGGCTTTCAATCAGGTTTATTTTGCTATTCTGGTTTCTCTCAGCTGTTCCTTTTCTACTCGCCATGCAGGGAGGGTCGGCCAGTAATCCCCCGATTTAAGCTGAGGAGGAGCAAAAGAGCAAAAACTAGACAGCAAAAATTTACAAAACTTTTCACTCGTCAGGCAAAAAACACAGAAAAAACCTCAAATATTTCTAATGTAAAATGCTATAAAGCCTTTTGAATTACTTTTATGGTTTTTTACACTTTAAAAATGTTAGGATAATTTCTCTGAATTGTGAGGAAATGAGCAAAAATTGTTTTAGATATTTTTATCGGTCATGATTTCGTCATGTTTTGATTTATTTGCAGTCAAACATTAAGTTTTTATTTAAATTGATCTTATTTATGTAATCAGCAGTGAATATTTCTTATCTGGTGATAATTGGTGTAAATCACTTATTTTTTATTATAAAGAATAATTTTATTATTTTATATTGCATGCCCAACATATAGTTACGTAAAGCTAAATGCTAATTGACAAAAGGGTTTTGGATTTAAATTAAAATCTTCACTGCAAAAATATAAAATCTCACAAAGTTTTTTTTGGAGTATTTTTAGTGCAAATCTCTTAGTGACTTCAAATAAGGCAAAACTAACTCAAGCTTAACTTTTCCGCAAGATATAGAAGATTTTTTTAAAGTAAATAATTCCTTAAGAACGATGAAAAAGTACCAATTTATAAAAATACATTTTCTAATTCTAATACTTGTTAAAATAATATTAAGGAAATATTGACTTAAAAAATACTATCTTTTGCTGTGAAGTTACTTGTAATTTAGTTTTTTTATTTCAACTTAAAATTCTGCATTAAAAACTAGAGGAAAAAAATAATGTTGAATTTTTGAAGTTAAATAAAAAACCCACCAATTTATATATTAAAAAGGTGAATGCATCTATTTTTAACTTCTACAGCCAATTTTGCAGTTTTAGATTTTCTGATTGGTCATAAAAAGCGTAAAACTGAGTTTACAATTTAAGCAATGTGAGAAATGTTTGATAATGAATATAAAAATTGCGCTCTCACTGTCAGCCGCTGTCATTTCAATTAGAGCCAAACATGAGAAGACCTCATTGTCATCACTTCTGTGGGAAAATCTCAGCTTCACAAAGTCAGCCGAGCCAAAAATTGCATCCGAGTATAAAATATAGAATCGCTACACGCATCGCAAACCAAAAATAAAACCATAGAGTGGACGCGGCATCTTCCTGTAAGCAGATGAAGCCAGGAGGAGGGACAGCGATCCAGCTGAGCATCTATGTTCTGAATATCCTTATTAGTCCACGTGGGAGTGCAAAGTCCCGCAGCTATCAGGTTTGCTTAATTCTAAGACTCCTGCGTCTATTTTTGATCTTCTGTAAGTTGATAGCTGTCCCGCCATTCTGTCTCCTTAGCTTCTCTCCTCTCTCTCTCTCTTCTTTATATCTCCATCCAAACTTGAAGCGGAGGCTAAAGATAGACGATGAGGAATCGTATAAAAACCCCCGGGAATATCCGTGCAACGCGGCTTCACACTTTCTGTTCTTACTTGAGCTTCCAAACCTCCACCTCAAGATGGTGAGTAGCAGCGTTCCTGCTCCTCTGTGCTCTTCTGAAGGAAATATCTGGATAAAAATTCAACCAAAACTTTGGATTTACTCTGATTTTTTCTTTATTTGAAGAATTTATTCATTTTTTTTTTATCCATTTAAGGGTCACTGAAGTTTGTTGACGTTCTTATCTCATGATAAAATCACTTATTTTTTAGTTTTACTGATAATAATTTCAGTGGTTTATTGCATACTGATGGAAAGCTAAATGCTAATTGACAAAAATCCACTTAATGTTTATTCATTTCTCTAAATAATTCGGATTTGGAGAAGAATTTAGATCTTCACTGCAAACACACAAAATGTTTCAAAGTATTTCTGTTTAGTTCCTACTTAAAATAGGACAAAACTGACTTTTCAGAAAGAAGTCGGAAGTTTTTTAAAGTTAGTAATATTGATGAAAAATGACTAGTTATAAGTGAAATGAAGTGGAACAAGATATTTTTATAATTAGTACTTTTTCATCAATGTTAAGAAATTATTTACTGAAAACAAAATCTTATATTTCGCTAAAACGTTACTTATGTTAGTTTAGTCTTATTTCAAACGTGTTAAAACGTTTGTTCCAGAAACTGCACAAAAATCATTTTTTAGACTTCAAGCGCAGTTTCTGATGCAATCATTGTGTTTTGCGCCTCATTAATGGCTGTTAAATGAAAAATAACTCGTGCATATGTTCTCATTTTAGAGGAACTTTGTGCAGATGTTAGCATGTTAAAGGACCTGCTGTGTGTTTCCAATCCAGGCACCAAAGAAGGCTAAGAGGAGGGCAGCAGCAGGAGATGGCGGCTCCTCCAACGTGTTCTCCATGTTTGAGCAGAGCCAGATTCAGGAGTACAAAGAGGTGAGATTCAAATCAATCACAATCCGATCACTCCGAAAAACTCAATTACTGAGTGATAAATGAAATGATTCCTAATTAAAATTAGCTTTAGCTGCTTTTGGATGGCAGCAGCTGCTCCTCCGCTCCCCTGACAGTTTAGGAAGCAGCTGAATGTGATTAGAGACTTTGACGGCATTTCAGGCGCTCCATATTTTGCTCAACCTTTGACCTCCGGCTCAGCTGCTATTCAAACATCTCATAGCTCTTTGTTACAGCAAATACTCCAACAAAGAAGCAAAAAAGAAAAAAATAAGGGAGAACTTCAGCATTAAATTGAGTGAGTTAGAAAAACGCAGGTGTTAAAAGTCAAAGAGATTAAATTTTCGGCGGATTGGCTGTGAGCAGATTGAATGACGACTTCCCGAATAGAAAACATGCCATCTGTGACAAACGATACCGGCTTCTTGAGTGGCACTTAGTGGAGGAACGGCACGATGATTGCAGCGATCTTAACGCGTTCCGCGGATGGAAAGCATCTGCAGGTATCAGCACATAAACGGCCTGCGGGTAAAACGGGAAGGGGAAGAAATAGCAAAGCGAATCTGGAGGGTTGAGGAAAAGGTTGGCGACTGAGTCTGAGTGTCTTAAGTTACACTGGCACATCGTAGAGCGGATCGGACAGCTGGGCCCGGATGATACGTTCCCAAAAAAGACCAGGGAGGCCACAGGGCGGATCCGCCACCCCGTCCCCGAGACCCCAAAGGCCAAATCTGACATTTTGGAAAAGCCACTTCACAGCTGAGCCCTGAACTCTGCAGAAACTCAACATATTACCAAGTCTGATTTCTGGTGCAAATACACTTTAATAAGGCAAAACTAACTCACAAAACTTTGAGTTTTTTTACAGAAAGTTGCTGAGGTTGACTAAAAAATTCAGAGTTTTTTTTTCTCATGAGTTTTTGATTTTTGGAGCTCAAACAGTTTCTGACATTAACATTAAAACTTTTCGGGGTAAATTTTACATCTTTGGAAATCAAAAAATTTCCTGTTTTATTTCTAGAAAGATTCTAAAAAAATAATTCCTAGAAAAAATAAATATTAATTACAATTAAATTCATTTTAATATTAAAATGTATGAGTTTTTATGAGAATGTATGAGTCCGTAACCTAGCAACCCAGTTCTAGCTGCACTGAGTGAAATAATGTGCCGGTGGAACTGGATCTTTCCCCTCAATGTTAAAGAATCCTTGACTTAAAACAAGCTGCTATTCTCACTGGAAAATTACTTTTAATTTAGTTTTGTCTCATTTAAAACAAACTACGATATTTGCACAAGAAATTAGACCAAAATTGCTTGGTAAGATTCTGAGATTTTGCGTTGTGGATTCTGTTTTTCTAACTCTAAAGGCATTTGGAGGGAGATACCAGAGGACAGCTGTCGTCTGTTTTTGTGTATTTTCCCACCCATTTGTTATTTCAACGTGTCAAAATGTAACAAACCGTCCTCCGTTTCTCAGGCCTTCACAATCATTGACCAGAACAGAGACGGCATCATCAGCAAAGATGACCTGAGGGACGTCCTGGCCTCAATGGGTGAGCTCTCCCTGCAACCCGTTCTGCCCGCGTCGCTTCCTTTTCCCGGCCTCTTGTGTTGATTTCCGGTTCTGCTCCGTTTAGGTCAACTGAATGTGAAGAATGAGGAGCTGGAGGCCATGGTCAAGGAGGCCAGCGGCCCCATCAACTTCACCGTCTTCCTCACCATGTTCGGCGAGAAGCTGAAGGGTGGGAACCGCTTCACTTACCCAACAAACATTGAGTGGGAGTTAGCATTAGTTAGCATTAGCAGGCCTGACTAACCCGTCTCTGTGTATCAGGTGCTGATCCCGAGGATGTCATTCTCTCTGCCTTCAAAGTCCTGGACCCTGAGGGTACTGGAACCATCAAGAAGGAATTGTAAGAACTTGGATTTCCTTGTTTTAATCCACCTGCTGGCCAGTGAAAAGATTTCCTCTTAACCCTTTGAATCTCTGTCCTCCAGCCTCCAGGAGCTCCTGACCACTCAGTGCGACAGGTTCTCCCCAGAAGATGTAAGAGCTCAGCCTCTTCAGCCGTTTTGGTTCTTAAAAGGACAAATTCACGAGTTTAAACGTTTCTGAGATTGCTCCAAAACTTACAAACATTTTTCTTGCAAATTTTTGACTCTGGAGCTCAAATTTTTTCTTGTTTTTTTCTCACAAATTTACCATGTTGGAGTTCAGAAATTTTTTATTATTTTTAAGAAGGTTTCTGAGCTTAATCTCAAAATGTTTTTTTTCTCGATTTTTTGATTTTTTTTGGCAGAAATTCATTTATTTTTGTTAAATATGCCTAAATACGCCTCTAAGAATGATTTTGTGCAAAATACATATATATGTAGACATACATATTGAATGTTTTGATTCGCCTATAGAGCGATCCTAACTTCTTCCAGGAAGCACAATAAATATAAATCCTATTGAAGATTTAAAAACTTTGCTTAAAACACAAAAATCTGTCAGACTGATTAACTTCAAGTGTCTGAAAAGCGTAATTTATTCTGACTTCACAGGATTTTCATTAACGACTCGATGAATTTCCCCCTGCAGGTTAAGAACATGTGGGCCGCCTTCCCCCCAGATGTGGCCGGCAACGTAGACTACAAGAACATCTGCTACGTCATCACACACGGAGAGGAGAAGGAGGAGTAAAGAGAGAGACGAAGATGAGAAAGACAGTCATCCCTCTGCTTTCTGCCTTCCTCTTTCCTCCTCTTCCTCCCTGCTCACCTCTCTGTGTAAACCCACAAGCTCAACCAATCACACCCAGAGACTCGGTTGATGCCTGTGAGAAGTCTATGTTTGCTTATGGGGAATAGGGATGATTTTCTTTTCCAATAAAATTATCCTGTGACATTTCCAACATCAAGATTTACTCGAACCACCTCTCTTTATTTTGTTTCTTGTCTGCCTTTCCCTCGGTATCTGAGAGGAAAACGGGTTAATTGGTTCTCGCTCCAACGCGTGAGAACGTCCATTTTGGCTGCAAGCAGCAGAGAGGAAGTGAGAGTGCTTTCTGACTAAACTGGAAAAGCATCCTTAAAGCGATGCCGGTTTTCCTGAAAAGAATAAAAGAAAAAAAAACCAATCAGCTGAAGGAATGGGGAGAACGGGACGAAAGAAAACATTAACGTCTTCGATCTCTTTCCCTTCACTCCTTCGCATTTTCATGAAATCATCTTCTTCTTTTCCATAAGCTGTCTAAGATCCAGTGACCTTCAATGCCTTTCCTCTGTAATGAATAAAGGGACAAAATGTGAATAAAAACCACTTTGCTTTTTTACAGTGTGTGCTTGTTCAGTGGCTCTGCAGGGAACAAGATTATAGTTTTTTATAACAAAACAAAAGCGAAACGTTTACAGTTATTAAAAATAATTTAGTATTTTTCTCTAAAACAGAAGCTATACTCTTTCTGTATGTCACTGGAAATCTATAAATAATATTTTCCTGGTAAGGATATATTTATTTAAAAAAAAACAAAACCCAAGCCAAAAATTACAACATTTCTCATTATTAGTCCAAATTAAAAGTATTTTTTATACATCTTAATACATGAGCTGAAAATAATTATTTCTATAAATATCTTCTATAATAACTTTGGCAAAATTATAATAAATGGCTTTAAATATAAATATAATAACAGGTTTTTTGTTCTTTTACAAAAGATGTAGGTTAACAGAATAATATCACCGATACTTTCTCGTCATGTTTTAGTTTTATATAATTTTTTACAAATACAAACTAATACGAGAAAATGCATCCATCATTCTTTTCTTTACTTTAAAAC
The DNA here is from genome assembly GCA_010277015.1 of Poeciliopsis turrubarensis. Classification (NCBI taxonomy): domain Eukaryota; kingdom Metazoa; phylum Chordata; class Actinopteri; order Cyprinodontiformes; family Poeciliidae; genus Poeciliopsis; species Poeciliopsis turrubarensis. Next base: position 2,378,216 of record VMRN01000022.1, read on the forward strand.
TTAAAAATAGAAATAAAGTTGTTATTCTTTAAAAAGGGACAACAAATTCCCTGCAGTAAATACATAAAGAAGTTACCGTATTTTCTGGACTACAAGTCGCATTTATTTTAAAATTCTGATGAGAAGTAATGCTAAATCCTTAATATGAATTAACATTTAACGCTTCTGTCAAAAGACAATTAAATTAATAAAGAAAATAAAAATAAAAACATAAGTTGAAAAAAAAACCCCTGTGACTTATAGTCTGGAAAATACGGTAATTAACCTGGACTGAGGGCAAAAGTGGTAAAAGTTGTAAAGGTTGCAGACAAATTAATTTCACCTTAACTGGCAACTTTGAGAGTTTTACTCTAAAAGAGAATACATTTTAAAAACTTTTAGCCTTTAGCTAAATCTTTTGTTAAAAATCGCAAAAATAAATAAATAAAGCAAATGAAGAAGTGCAATATTTTTTTCTCTTTCTAGGAAGGGATGTTTCAAAAGAATTTTGCACTTTTGCCATTTAAAAAAAAAAACCAGAATCCAGTTTTCAAATTCTTTTGGACTCAATTGAACAAATTTATTCTCACAATAAGAACAGGATTTGGGTCCCTTTCTTTCAAAATGCTTCAGTCGTGAAATAATGATCTGGAGTGTGTAAACTTGGTCACCAGAGATGGTTAGCATTGCTAACTGAGGGATGGACGATCAGGTGAGAAAGAAACAAAAAAATATGCATTAATCGCAAATTTACCAACGTTATCACCGTTTCAAGATTATCTAATATTGGACAGCCGTTTTAAAATATCTTTTTTAACTGACTAAATAACCAAGGAATCCATCCCATAATGTGTTTAATGTGTCGGCTCAACTAAAATAAAATTATTTGGCGATATAAAGCAAAAATCAAGTTAATTTCAGTAAAGGTATGAGTTTGATGAAAGCTGTAACGCTCCACTTATGAAAGGAAATAAATCATTATTCTCCTCGACTTTTCATTAAAAGATATTTAATTTCAATCCAATCATTTTCTAAATTAAGGATGAAACAAAATCACACACACCCTGATGACTTAATATATTACGGTTTATTACTCATCACAACTGTCATTATCGTCATTATAAATACATCAGTTGTCAATCTGAAGGAATGAATTTATTTAGCTATGATTTCATTTCATTTTCGCCACAGAGAGAAAGAGAGAGAGATGTAAACTTAAAAGACACAAAAAGACGTAACGGCATTGAGAGAAACACTAAGTACTTGCATCAGTGGAGTTATTCCCAACGAAGCAGCTTCAACATTAACGCAGAAATGACAGACGAGGATCGACTTAGTTTTAACTGATCCTCAGTATTGCAGAGCCAAGTGCTGAACCTAGAAATAGTGTCAGATTCACTTTTACCACATCGCTCTCAGCAAATCGACGTTCAGTGAGGAGGATTTGCTCACGAAACGTCTGAAAATGTGCAGAAAACACACCGACTGAAGCACAGAATTGATTTTTTTTAGCTGATTTAACTGTGTGCTGCTGCACATCAACAGTCGTGATGGAAGAAGGTTTGCATAGATGTGGTTTGTTACGTTACACTGATCTATGATGAAATATGAGAGATATGAAGGTAAATGACATCAAAGTCAGGACATAAACAATGAATCTGGAGATGTTAGGTACAACGACTAAATAACTGCTAAACAGTTAGAGATTTGATGTTTGTTCTTAGCCACCAAAGGTTTCACACAAACTATTCGGCACTATTTTACGACGCCTTAATACGGCCGTGGTAGATAAAAACAGGAAAAAAAAAAAGAAAATTTCCACCAAAAAAACTAAAATTTGTAGATTAATCGCAAAAAAAAAATCTGAGTTTGAAAATTTGCAAGAATTTATTTAATCAAAGACTAAAAAAACCTTCACACCAAAGATTTTCAATAAAAATTTTGAGATGAATCTCAGAAATTTACTAGAAAAAACAGAAATTTCTTAGTTTCAAAAGATGAAAGTTTGCAAGAAAAAAAAAAAATCAAATTCTGAAATTAATCTCAGAAATTTTCTAAAACAAAAAACGTTCAACTTTTGGAAATTTTCCAAGTTGAAATGTCAAAAATTTTCACATTTTGAAACAGAAATTTCCAAGTTTTTTTCTAAAAAATTTTTTTATTGAGATGAATCTGAAAACAGTTTTTCTTGTACAATTTTCTTCTGAGTCTGAAATTTAATTTTCAGACTCAGAATTTCCAAGATTTTTCTTGCAAATTCTTGAAATTTATCTCAAAATTTATAATTTTTTTTCTCGTAAATATTTCACTTGTGGCAATCAAAAATTTTCTTTATTTTTTTCCCCCCCAAAAATTACTGAGATAAGCTCAAAATTTCTGAATTTTCGGTGGAGGTTTACCCTTTTTTTCTACCTACAACGGCCCTGATTCGCCGTGGTATAATTCTCAACAGGTTCAGTGCCGTTTCATGTATGCATAAAGATTACAGTACAAAACACTGAGTGTAAATAGATTAGAGCGTTAGATTTAAAACACACGAAGATCTTGAACTCATTAAATCGCCCTCAGGCGTTTCACACAGTACAAAGAACTTTCCTCGTGTTTTTGCCTGAATCCATCGACTCAGTTTGTTCAGTTTGTCCTCGCTTCTTTCTTTTTCACTCTTTTCATTTAATACTGTATGTCACTGAACATAATTCAACCAAACCGACAATGAGTAAACTCAAAAGCAAAAGAAATGTATCAAGTTTGACGTGCAAAAAGTCCATCGTTCCAGTCCAACAGGTGTGTCTTCCTCTTAGAAAAATACTCAGATGAAAATAATAATTCATAATATTCTATATTTGATTAAATTAACCTCCTTTGTACATAAATACACCCGGATTAGATGTTAATGCTACATTGGCACACCCTGGCACCTTGCAGTAGGTCCTCAAGGCAGTGATTTCAAACAGATGAGTGAATAACTGCAGTGGTGCAAGTGCAAAAAACAAAAGAAACAAAAAAACATCCTTCATTGTTTAAGACCTTAAAATCACAGTCTCACTGGTTAATGAGCTCAAGTTGTGAAATTTAATTGGATAAAATGTATAATTTGCTCATTTGAATTGAAATTAATACCATCTCTCTTTGCCTAACAAGTGCAAAAAAAAAAAACACTTTCCTTTTCTAAAATGAATAGAATTTCTCACGGACAGGAAACACCATAACAATGTCTCCTCTTTCCTTCAGTCTCCCGTGTTTTACAGTGCTGCTCAGAAGTTTGGCCTATTACAAATTCATTCTTTCAACTTAAAAACGAGATTTAGGTGCACAAATATGAACTTCTTCCAGATGTTCTCCAAACTACAGAGAGCTGTAGAGAAATATTTGACATTTCTTCTTGGCATAAATGGTAGAACTCAATTAAACTGATTGGTTTTATGTCACAAACTCCAATTTAACCGGCTTTATTCTCTCAAAAATGCTTCTTTTTGGATCATAAACTGACAGCAACATTAAGGTTTCACCCAGTTTCCAGTTTAAATGGATCATGATGCGAATAGCAACACTGAATATGCGCCACTAAGTAGGGATTGAGCTGTTATGATAACCATTATGCTAGGAAGTGTCGATATTACACTTCTTTGTCTGTCAAGCACAGTGGTGGAAGCATTATGCTGTGGGCCACCAATGGTACTGATGGACAGACCAACAAAAAATAATAACCAGTTTCAAATTTATTTATTTCACCTTGAAACAGCAGCTGGAACAAACAATAAAAACAGTTTTTTAAGTGATTAACTCAAAATAGCATCAAGTTTTTAAAGTGATTCAAAATTAAAACTATTCTTAAAATTAGAGTCGGTTCAATAAATCAGTTTCAGTTTATCAAGATTTTGGAAAGTTTAGAAAAATCTGGATGGTTTTTTTTCCCCACCAACACGTTTCTTGTGTTTCCATAGTAACCAGTGAGGTCAGCATGTCCAAGGCGGCCATCTTGTTTATTTGGACTTTGAATTCAGGTCAACTTTATGATGGAAAGGTGGCGCCAGATAATTACAAGTATAAAATCAGTCAAAATAATGAGAATAAAGTTATAGTATTACCAGAATAAAGCCGTAATTAGGAGAATAACGTCATACTTTAATGAGAAGAAAAGTAAAATTATTTAAGGACGATATCTTGATAAATGGAGAAGATTTTTTCCTCATTAAAACAACTTTTTTCTCGTAATTCTAAGATGTTTTTCTGGTGAAAATGTGTCTTTTTCAGGGAATGTTATGAGTTTATTCTTGTAAATAAACAAAAGTTCTTGCAGCCTGGCCTTGCGACAGAAGGGATGACTGAAATAAAAGTCACTTTTATCATAATACTTTCTGTCAATTTCTTTTTCAGAACAGAAATTGAGCAAAAAAAGAAAAAAAATTATTAAATTTGGATTTGATATGAAAATATTCAGGCGTAATTTTGGCAAAAGGCATAAAAAAAAGCAAATTTAGAAGAAATAAAGTATTGATTTTAGAGGTGTTAATTTTAATCAAGTTCTCAAATTTGTGCACATAAATTTGATTTTTAAAACCCGTTTCTATGATTCCCCGTCAAAAACAAGCAAACGAAGGTTTGGGAGCGGCTCGGCGTTCGCCATCAGACGACATAAATAAAGTCATGGGTTTAGGAAGAACCACAGCGAGAATTCAACATTAGTTTGAAATTACATAAAAAAAAAATAAAAAATGAGAAAAAAAAAAAAGCGAGCTGTCGGGAGTCCACAACACATTTCACTAATCTACTAAGGCACACACACTCACACACATTTACAAAGACAATAAATACACCCTCAACATCATAAAAAGCGATTTTGTCTTCAGTGCCTACGTTTGAGATGTTTTATCCCCCGTAATCCAGTTAAACATAACATACGGAGTGTTAATCCTGTCAGCTGCAGCTAGATTTTAATTTAAATTAATTTAACACACTATGGCACCGCTTCTAAAGACTTCCTCGTGTTTTGTAAGAACTGACAGACAAAAAAAAGGTAAAATAAATGTTTCTCAACAAAAAAAATAAAATCAGTCACTGCAAAAACACAAAATCTTACCAAATATTTTTTGTCTCGTTTCTAGACCAAGTATCTCAGTACACTTGAAATAAGGAAAAACTAAGTTAAAAGTGACGTTTCAGCAAGACAGAGGAGCTTCGGAGTGTTTTACCAAGACAAAAAGATGAGAACAAAATCGTAACAACACAAGAATAAAGTCGTATGAAAATAAAAGTTGAAGGATGATGAGAATAAATTCCTAATTTTTTAAGCATAAAGCTGGAATAACATAATAAAGCTGTAATAATCTGAGACCAAAGTGGTAATATCGTGACTTTATTCTCACATCATAGCGACTTTTCTCATCATTTCAGGACTTTATTCTAATTCCTTGTATTATTTTCTTAGTGTCTGTATTCCATTGTTACAAGTGAAATAATACATTTTTTCTCCTATTTCTTGCTGAAAAGTAACTTGTATGTTAATTATATTTCAAATGTCCTAAGATATTTGCACTAAAGTTTAGACTAAGAATCGTTGGTGACACTTTGTGTTTTTGCAGTGCAGCCTGTGCTCCAGTTAGTTGTTGGGGGCAGAAAAGCATTGAGAGGTAATCCGCCCCTCCAGGTGCTATCAAAACCAGAATCCAGTCTTCATCGTCTTCATCTCCATCAGTCTTTCAATTATATAAAGTCTCAGAAATGACACAGGAAGTCACCGCCTCGTAAATTCATCAGGCTTTTCTGTCCGTTTTTCCCTTTTTTTCAGCTGTTGTGGGAAAAACTAGGTTGAATCTTTCGCCGCGGCCGTCGCTCCGTTCTCCTCCGCCCCTTTGTCCTTTTTCTTCCCCGCTTTCTTCTTCTCCTTTTCCTTCTTCGCTTTCTCCTTTTCAACTTTCTCCTTCTCTTTCTTCTCCTTCAGCTTTTTCTTCTCATCTTCCTTTTCCTTCTTCTTGTCTTCTTTGCTTTTCTTCTTCTTCTTTCCTTCGTCCTCTCCGGACACAGATGGGGTTGCTTCTTTTGGTGGTTGCGGTTGCAGTTGCGGTTGCGGTTGCAGCGGCGCATTGTTGGCTGTCGGCGATGGGATTGTGGGAGTGATCTGCTCCGAAACGATCTTTGGCGACAAAGTGTTGGGTGGAGCCGGCTGGATTTGTGCTGAGCTGCTCTCCGCGGCTAACGGGCTCTGGACGTGCGGCGTTAGCGCCTTCGGAGCCGCGCCCGGAGGGATTGGCGGCTTCTGGCCCGACGATGAGGCAACAGGCGGCAGACTCTCCGCCCCAGAAGGACCAGAGAAGGAGATTTTTTTGGGCTGGGAGAAGAAGGGAGCCCGGGATTTGCGGAAGCCGGGCAGGGAGAGGAGGCTGGACGACGCGCGGAGCGGCCCTGGCGGCGGCGCTGCTGAGCTGCCCAGGAAGGAAAAGCTGCCGCCTGAGCTGATGGATGACGCCCGGCGCTTATACTCAAAGATGGCTCTGGTGCCGTGGAGCCGGCGGCCCGGTTTGTGGGTCAGCTCACCTCTGGACTCCTTCCACTTCCTCACCTGGACGCTGCACTCTTTCTCGATGAGCGCCTCGGTCACCGGCAGCATTATGATCTGAGCACAGACAGAGGAAGTGAGGCGCTTGAGACGAGGAGCGCCTGGAAAATTAGTCATTACGCAAGTCTGGGTGTCTAAAAATAAAAAGACAGAACCAAAAATCCTACCAAGGAGACGAGTTTCTAGTGCAAATATCTTATTTATGTCCATTATGACTGGAATTAAGGCTCCAATTAACCGATTATTAGATTAAAATAAGTAGCAAGTTTTAGTTCCACTTATTTGACTTTAGTTTAAATATTAACACAAATATTTCTCACATTGTACAGTGAAGAAGAAAATTAACACAAATTAATTAGTTCATTTTCTGTGCTTTCATCTGCGTAACTGTTATCATTATTAGTAGATTATTGTTGTTATTTCTGGCTGTTTTTAATTGTATTTGTTCTAGAACTAATTATTTTGTTCTTGGCTATTTATGCACATATTTTCTCTCATCCAACTCACTGCTTGTTTTCTATTTGTTTAAAATAAATACGGAAAAAGAAAATGAAATGATCTAAGTGCAGAAATCTCCTTCTGGAACTAGAATTTGGTTGCTAGGTGACGGCCTGGGCTTGGCGGGGGTTGCTAGGTAACGGCAGACTGCCAGTTTAAAGTGACATAAATGAAATAATCTGCTTTTATATCAATATAAAGAATTAATTACTGAAAACAAGCTCCTGTATGTTACTGAAAAGTTACTTTTGTCTTATTTCAAGTGTTATTATAAGATTAGGACTGAAACTAATGATTACTTTAGTTAGATATTCTATTGATTATTCAGATTTTTCAAAATATATTTATTTCATCTTTATTTTACAAGAATAAAGAAGACCAGTGAGGGAGTCCAAAAGGCATCAACAAATACAGTATCACACTGAAAACTAAACAGCTTAAAAAAAAGAAGAAAATTTATACAATATAAGAAATAAATTAAAATATGCAAACTAATACATTCCTTTTTGAATTGGTAAAAAAAATTGAATAGCTCAAATTGCAATAACGTGGCGTTCATCAATATTATTCTTGTTTGTATGAATTAACCAAATAATAATAGCAAAAGCTGCTTTGCTTGATAGAAGATATTTTTTTTACAGAATTTTAATCTTGTGAAGCTAAAACTACCACTTGAGTTTTATTTCCAGATGAAGAGTTTCTTCTTATCTTTAATAAAAAAAATTAATTAATAATTTTTGTGCAGTTGTGGCTTAATTACTGCTCTGACTATGCTGCTCTTTCAGCAAATTGACTTTTTTAAGAGTTTGTATGCTCTAGTTAACCAATTACTAAATCAGTTGTTGATTATTTTAATAATTGATTAATAGTTTCAGCCCTACACATAATATTTGCACCAGAAAGTACAGTATAATTGGTAATATTTTGTTTTTGTGCAACGTTCAGACAGTCGCTCACCTCCTGCACCAGCACGTCCTCCCGGATGGTGTCGGGCGAGATGTTCCTGAGCCGCTCCATGGTTTCATACATTCCCTGCAGTTCCCGGAGTTTATCCACAGAGCCCAGCATCTGCTTCAGCAGCACCAAGCCCACGCGAAATATTATCTTCACTCCTACAAGCACACATTTAAAAATTTTTTTTTTTTTCTCAAGAGATGAGAAAGAAAAGTTAAATCTCGAGCAAGGGATTTACAGCTCCGAGTGTGTTGGTTTTTTCAGCAAATGGCCTTTTTCTGCAGTTAACGATTAGTCGGATACTAAATTAGCTGATTATTTCAATAGTCCATTAATCGCAATTAATTGTTCCCGTCCTAAATTTAAGTGCGACAAGAAAGGCAAAAATGAGTTGCACCTTCACAGAAAAACATGTCCCAGACGCGCAGCACAGAGGACCACGGTAAGGTGCGTGAGAAGATGCACATGAACCACTCTGTCATGTAGAGGATCGGATCGATCTTGAATTTCTTAAGGTGGCGGTACGCCATCGGACACGTGCGCCGCAGGAGAGAGAAAAAGATCTCGCCGTCCAGCTGAATCGCTTCCTAACAAAAAGAAAGGGAAAGTTACCAATCCTGAGAAACGGAGAAAATAAAAACGGGTCGCTTCATTCGCTCACCAGGCCGGCGCTGTAGTAGCCAGGGAGATACTTCTCGCAAATCTGGACCAGGCACCAGAAAGCTTGCTGCAAAACACAAAATTAAACATTATTTAAGCTTTCAGAAAGATACAGAAAACCTTTAAAGGACAATATAATGCAGCATTCGCAATAAAATATTTATATATTTTATATTTCCAGCTGCTATAAAGAGTATTCAACCCTTTGGATGCTTAACTCTGTTATTGCTTTAAAAATAAAAAAAAATAAAAAAATAAAATCTGCCAATTTTGACCAAAAAAAAAAAGAAAAAAGAAATTTTTAGGTCGAAGTGAAAAACGTCTACAAAATAACATCAGTTAAAGAAAAACATGCAAAGAAGTCAGAAGATAAATCGCTAAAGAACGTCCTCGCTGTTTTCTGGCATTTAGCAAATAGAAATAAGTTTTGTAATTCTAACCAACTGAAACGATAAAAGTTTCATCTCACTTTACTTTAGGCAGTGGAAAAAAAACTGCGTCTCTTTTTATTCGGTGTATGTAAATATCTGGTTTCAACTGTAAATAAAGCTTTCCACACAAATAGGAATTTAATCAAATATTAGATTATAATTTATTATCAAACTGTGCAGTTTGAAAATCAACCACTTTCAAGGACTTTATACAGAAATCCAGGACTTTCCAAACCTTGGAAACACCGAAATGAAATTCAAGCACTTGAACAAAAAGAGTAAAACATCTAAATACTTTTAAATCACTGCATATTCTCTCTTGTTTTAGCATTTATAAGCAGATAAAAATATTTTTTCATAAGTTCTAGACTTTTGCAGCCTTCAATCTCTCTATTTTTGCCCACTTCCTGGATTTGGTGGACACTATGCTACCAAAAAAGAGAGCTTCAGTTAATATGGATCCTTCAAAAGTAGATGCAAAACATCATTTTTTTAACTCCTAAAGGAGTCGTACTAAAAACGCTTCCTTCTTGTTCTTGTATCATGTCTGTATCTGCAGCTCCGTTAAGCTCCTTCTGCTGTGTCTGTGTTTTTTTCCCCACTATGCTAAGCTGAGTGGGCACAAACAGACACCAAACTCGAAAAATTATAATAAAAACAGGCTTTATGTGTGTCACACATCGACATTAACTAATCTTCCTGCAATTTGGTCATCAAGCTGGAATTAAAACACTTTTTAATGTAATAGTGCGGCAAAAAGAAGCTGTAATTGTGAAATGTAGGTAAAATATTTTTAGCTTTTTACTGAGGAAAATCTGTTTCCGTCACTGTTTACTCTAAATAAAGTCCAACAGACTCAACTCAGACGTCCACTTGCGAGTAATTTCAATTTAAATCAATTCAAAGATTTAAAGGGAAACTGCTACAGGACTCCGGTAGCAGTCAGTCTTCCAACGTTTGTCAACAGGCCCCTGACTGAAGAAACCATTACTGTATTACTGTTAGCTCAATATTCAAACAGCAGAGAGGATGTTCCACAGCAACATGTGCTGAGGGTCAACTTTAACTGCTAATCCACCTCCTTTGCTTTTGCCTCTCCTCTATAAATCTCTATCTGGCCGTACAGTTTGAAGGCTATCAAAGAAATGAAAAATTAATTGTCTGAAAGTAAAAAAAATAAGAGATAAAATCTTTCCAGATATGCCTCAACCAAAAGGTTACAAACAAAGAGAATAAAATCAGAACCAGCGTCACAGAGCTGGTTCTGATTATGCTGCCACCGCAACTCTAAAAAAAGAAATTAAAAAAACCTAGCAACCTACAGCTACAGCTAAAATTTATTGACAAATCTAAGTTTGAGCTTTTCTAAAAAGTTAAGCTTGTTTGTTAGGCTAAAGTTAAATAAATCTGAATATTGTTCAGATTAAACATTTATAAAAAATCTCATTAACTTTGAACAAGTTACTGCAAAATTAGCACATTTCTTTCCTAAACGAGATGATGGGGAAGCTCCAACCTCTGCAGGCATGTGCATGAGCAGCACTGCCGCCACGGGCGCCTGGGCCTGGCAGTAGCCCTCATCGGGCCGGTACACCGTGTAGGCCTTCAGGATGCGGTACAAATCCTGCTGTCTGCAAAACACATTCAGAATTAAACTTTGTTAAAATACAAACTGAGGTTTTATGGTGAAGATTTTCTCTCTACTCTCTTTTCTTAATGTTTAGGGGCCATTTGTGCGTCGCCTTTGTGGGAAATGCTAAGCTACTTTTTCAGTTAACGTTGCGTATTCACCCATGTCCGCCGCGCGCAGCAAACATCTCGTGAAAAGGAAACTGCCGGTGAAGATCTTTCTCGATGATGTCCAGCCATTTAGCCTCGCCTGGCTCCCTCTCCAGCTCCTGCAGTGAGAAATAAACAGAAAAACCAGGAAATGCGTCATTTTACTCAGGGCTACAACCCAAGATTATTTTAGTAATCAACGACTCTGACGATTAATCGGTTAACAAAAAACGGCACATACTCCAGATTCTCCATTTCAGCTAATTTTTTTAATAGAATATCAAAAATTCACAAAAATATAAATAACATAATTCAATTCCTTCTTTTAAATAAGAAAATAAAAATGTTTTTGCCAAAAATGCAACATAGCTTTCAGTGAAGCTAAAAAAAAAAACTTCTGTGGATTATTTTTTGGATTAATTAATAACTGAATTTAAAGTGAAGTGAAAACTATTTAAAATGTTTTTACAGAAAAAAGAAATTTTATCTTAAGAAAAAATATATTAATTTTTATACAGTTTTGGCTTAATTATTTTGTTCTTTCAACAAATGGTCATTTTTGAGTTTGCAAACTAGTTAACGATTAATCAAATACTAAATTAGTTGACAATTGTTTAAAAAATGTATTAATCGAATTAATCGTTTCATCCCCAATTCATTCTTCATAATCTTTTGACTCCATTTAAATCCTGGAAAATGCATTATGAGGTTTCAGGCGAAGAAGTTCAAAAGACATTTGTTTTTTCTTGGAACAAAATAAGGAGTAAACCTTCAGACTGGGACAAAAATCAGAGCCGACAGAGAGAGGATTACCTGTTAAGAAGATTACACCTCATTTTGTTTGTCTGCAGCCATTTTGTACCTCTAGATTTAAAGCTCTCCACTCAGTCCAACTTTTAGACAGATTTTGGAAAGACTGTGTTGCATCTATATCGATATCTAGAAATGAAAAGCAGGGCTGCAACTAACGATTAATCTGTCCATCAGACAATCGATTAATCGGATAAAAGATTCTTTTGTCACATTCTCTCAATTTTTCATTTATAAGTGTTTTAATGTATTAGAAATACATTTCTACAATTATCTAATTAAATTCCTTTTTAAATATAATAAAAAAATGCTTCATTATTGTTCTCAATGCTTTTTTTGAGTCTGCACTTAACGATTAATTGATTGTTGACAGTTATTTCAGTCAAAAAGGATTTGACAATTAATTCCCCAAGGATTTAGAAGTCAAGATGATAAAAATCTAACATAAAAAGTTTAGATTTTATGAATAAAAAAATGAAATGATTAATTTTACATCAAATTTTCCCGGGTTTGCCTCCAGCAGCTCTTGGCTGTCGGACAGCAGCTGCCAGGCTTTAGACCTGAGGGAAGACGGGATTCCCTTCCTGCAGCGCAGCTTCACCTGAAATTCACAGAAAGTTCACAATTTAAATGCATAAAAGGGTAAATTTTAAAATAAAATGTAAATCGTTCAGAAGAATTGCCATTGTACCTTTTGGAAGCGATGTTTGACCCACTTGTCCCAGTGGCAGAACATGTCCAGCCATTTCATCTCCCTTTGTCTCGCAACTTCAACTCGAACTTCCTTGTCACTAGATAACAATAAAAAACATTTTACATAATATCACAAAACGTTATATTCTCCTATTAAATTTCACACCAGTATTGATACTGAAATCTCAAAATTCAGGAAAAAAAGGAGCAAATGCCTGGCAAAATAATTAAATTTTCAGAATAATCTCAGGAATTTTATAGGAAAAACATGGACAATTTCTGAGCTCCAAAGTCAAACATTTGTGAGAAAAAAATCTTAAATTTTGATATTAATCTAGACAGACATTTGGAAATTTCTGAGCTACAAAAAGTCAAAAAATAACTGGAAAAAAAACTCAAATTTTGAGCTAATAAATTTTCCGGAAAATTTCTAAGTTTGAAAAGTTAGATATTTGATAGAAAAACATTTTTTTTTTTAGATTCATTTCATAAATACTTTTTTTAAGAAAAAAATTGAAAATTTTTCCGTTTGAAAAATTGAAAATTTGCTAGAAAAAAATTCTGAAATTCTTAGGTTAACTTCAGAAATGTTCTAAAAAAAAAAAAAAAACTTAGAAATTTCTCAAATTGAAAAGTAAAAAAATTCTGACTTCTGAAACAGAAAAATGTGAGTTTTTTTCTAAAAAAAATCTCCAAATTTGAGTTTTTTGGCAGAAATCTGCTCTACCGTTTTGTGTTATAATAGCCAGAATTAAAAGAAACAAAAAGCTTAAAATATTTAACTCCAGGTGTGATAAATCAATTTATTATACGGGTTTCACTTAAAAATATTTAACTTTTTCTCCACTTTTAAATTTACTGAGATGTACTTGCAACAGTGGACGTGTTCAGACACAAAACATTAAAAACAGCATAAAATTACATCTAAAAGCCTAAACTATTTATCAGTGGAAGTGCAATTAGTCTGACAGATAATCAGAAGCCAATCTGAGCAGAAAATAGGAAGAGAGCTGATGGGTGTGTGGATGTGTGTGTGTGTGTGTGTGCGTGTGCGTGCGTGTGCGTGATACCACAGAAACACACAGTCAGAACAGACTGAGTCAGAAAAACGCTCTCAGCACTATTTGAGTCAGACCAGAGGAGAGATAAAGGACACAGATACGTTTAGTGCCGCAGAAAGGAAAAGGAGCAAAGACAAGGACGTTCTGAAAATTCAAATAAATGCATGGAATCAATAAAAAAAGATTGTATTCATTAAGAAAAAAAGCTCACTTATGTAATAATTTTCCTATAACATAATAGCTACTTGTATTCATCCATTGCTTTTTTATACAATATTAGAAATACATTAAACAAATACATTCCTTTTATAAATAAGAAAATGAATGTTTTATTGCCTAAAATGCAAAAACAGATTCCTTTAATGAAAACTTGATCATTTCCAGCTGCAGCTATAAAATGCTTCCAATATCAACATGTGAAAACGTTGATAGACTTTCTGACAGACTTAACCTTAAAACGGCGTAGAGCCGATCTGTTGGTAATTTCTTTAGGATTAACTGAAAGCAAAAGGCGCACTGAACGATTAATCAATAACTCAATTAGTTGGCGACTAATCCGATTAATCGTTCGGCCCTACGACATTGGTTACATTTTCAGCTGCTGCTGTTCTCTTTCAGACTGCACTGTGTCAAATAAGCCAAATGTTTTGACAAACCTGTTCCCCTCCTCGCCTGTGGGGGCGCTGCATTAAAACAACACAAAAACCTCGGAAGACGACACTGAGCAACTTCCTTTTTTCATGAAATGTAAGCAAAAATGGAGTGGCGTCAGATTTTGGCGCTTGTAGAATCTCTTTGTTTTGTTGCCATTTCTCCCCTTACAGATAAACTCTCATGTTTGTTTTGGTTGCATTTACCCAGAATGCCTTGCGTTGTAGTCAAAGCCATTCACTTATACATTCAAACCACTTCAGAGTTCAAATAAGCTGAGATCTAGATTTTTAGGTGGACCAGAGTTTGGTTTTTTTTGGTCTGAGTCAGAGTTTGATTTGGCTTTCACACCTCAATTAATGAACCGGACTTTCTACGTAAACGGACTGGAGTCTAATTAAAGTGGACTAAGCAAAGCTGGTAATTTTCACAGGCATGGTTTTGGTTCAGTTGAAGTGAACTCTGATGCGGTTTGAATGCAAACGTGAACGCTAAGCAGCCCACAGACCACTCCAAGAGCAGGAAGTGGACTAAATCGCAGGGCATTCTGGGTAAATATAACCAAAATAAATGCGTTAGTGTAGCACTAGCATGAGAAATGGCTCAGTCTTCCACTAAAGACAGAAGAGAAATCTCATAACCTCTAAAATCTGACGCTACTCCATTTTTGTTTTCATTTTGTGAAGAAGTTGCTGCTTTCATGTTGTTTTCTTCGGTGCATCTTGGTGCAGCGCCCCAACAGGTGAGGAGTGGAACAAGTGAAACAGTAGTAGTGACTTACCCTCCGTCGCTGTACTGATTGCCCCCCAGGAATCCGTACTTATCGGTGCGTCTCAAGGTGAGCCCGTTGATCTCAGAGTCTGAGCCCACAGAGCTCCCGTCCTCTCCCAATCCGGACAGCGACTCCAGCGTTCCCGACATCAGGCTGGCCGAGTCCAGGTAGCTTAGCGTGTCCGGGGCCGGTTTTGGCTTGGGGTACGACAGCGGGCCGGATGGCTCTTGGATCACAGGCACAGTTGGGCTCGACGGCGCCGCTCTGGTGGACGTAGTTGGCAGTTCTTCAGTGGCCAGATCCGGGTTTGGGGACGATGGCGGCGGCTCATTTTGAGGTTTTTGTGCTTGTTGTGGCGGCTGAGGTTCTTCCTCATCGTTAGTTGATGTTGTTGTAGGGTTGGACTCTGCACTCGTTTGCGGCTGAGCGACGTCAACGACGGGGTTTGAGTTAGAGGAAACATGGACGCTTGGGTACAGATTGGGACCGGGGTTTATATCTGGAGATAACGGTTCCTGCGTGGTTTTTATCGGGGCTGCAGGTTGGGAAGAACCAGACTCTGCAACAGATTCGCCACCAGTCGCGGTTTCCTGATTCTTCCCTGTTGGCTCCTCCGTCTCAGGTGGAGCAGTCGCGGTCAAACCCCTTGAAAGTGCTGAAGTGTTTCCAGTCAAAGCTTTGTCGTTGTAGAGGGAAGACTTCGGCAGAGGCAGCTCCTTCACAGAGTCGGGGCAGCTGGAAGCTGGAGGGGCACTGGGGTCGCCCAGCGGAGGTGGAGAAGGAGGCAAGGTGGACAGCTCAGCCATGGCTCCAATCTCAGGTCTCTGGGGCAAATTAAGAGAAAATAAATTACTAAAAACATACAAAATGGTTTAGTGATAAGTTGACTTAATCAATCAATTCAATTTTTTGGTGTTTGAAGATTTAATTTTTGGAGAATTTGGATTCTTTTTCACCATTACACTCCGTTGATTTATACATCTCAGCACACCCAAGGCGGCCATCTTGTTTTTCTACAAATTTAATTTATCACCACTTTGAATTCAAGTCATCCCTACAAAAAATATTGGGCCAAGCTACATTTTGTTTTATGCAAAAAAGTCACAATGTCACAAGAATACATTCACAGCAATAAGACAATAAAGTAATTCGACAATAAAGTTGAAATAATATTAGAAAAAAGTCATAATATTAAGTGGTAATATTAGAATTTCAGCACAAAAATTAAACTAATTTTATTTTACTGAAGCTTTTTTCTCATTAAAACTAATTTCTCATAATTTTAAGATGTGCCGATGGTAAAATTGCGTCTTTATTCTGATAATATTCTCGTAATTAAACAAAGATTCTTGTCATTCAACTCACAAAAGGGCTGATTGAAATAATAGACACTTTTTGAAGAAAAAAAATTAACATTTGTAATTTCTTTATTAGAAAAAAGTTTAAAATCAGATTCGGTATAAAAAAGTAATTAGATTTTCTTTAGCTACATTGCCTTAAGTAACTGCAGAAACACCAAATAGATGAACAAATCTAGACTTTTTCTTCTTAAGGTAACATTTTTAAAGGTTAACTGAATTAAAACATGTTGCTTTTCAGCAGGAATCACTTGAAACTAAAGTACATGATGGTAATAAGCAATTAGAAATGAATAATTGAGTTGTTTTTCCATCTGTCTTCATGCAATATGTGACTCATTTCTGGCTCAGATTCACACTAAAATTACAATAAGTGAGTCGGCTGGACTTCCTGTTTTTCTCAAAACAATACCAACAAGCTGGTTGAGCCTCTTTACTGCATGCTTTGATTTTCAACCCAAGCCATGACTAAATCTGGAGTTTTTTTCCAATAAAAAGTGTTGTGTAAAATTCAGTGACCAGCTTGAAGTAGAAATTGAAACTATGGGTAGGAGAAATTTTTAAGTGTCAAACAAATTGTCCCAAAAATTATTGCAAAAAAAAAAAAAAACCCAATATTGTCATTTTGAGGCAATTTTGACCTAATGTCACAGTAACAATAATAGATAAAAGTAAAACAAAAAACTTTTAAAATGGAGTATGACGTCTCTAAACAAGAAATTGCATTAAAAAAAACAAAAACTTCAGTTTAGACAGGAAAAACTGGCAGAAGGGGCAAGTAGTGCAAAATCAAAATGGCGGCTTTTCAGAAATATTAGAGGGTAAATAACTAATAAATGTTTTCCAAATGGACATAAATGTTCTCATTTTAAATCAATTTAACATGCGATTAATTAATTTATTATATTACAGGAAATGCTGACTTGTATACAGCAGAGGTTTGTGAAAAACTAACAGCAGAAAATACTTGCAAAAGTTCATATTTTTATAAGAAATATTTCTCTTAGCATTTTCTTCACTGGATAAATTCACATAAATTAAAGGTTTGTGTATTTTTTTTACATTTTAGAGTGAGATTATGAAACTTTCATACAACTTTTAGTTTATTTGAAGGCATCTTTATTTGCTAACAAACGCTACCTACTCTAATTTACAAACAATGGAGGCTTTAAGCTGCATTTCCTCTTCTGCTAAACCAGCTGAATTTATGAGTTTAAAGGAACTTCTCGTGGAAGTAGAATGAAAGCCTAAATAATATCAAAAACAAAAGGAAATTCTAATTCATAAGAACTATAAGCAAGAAAAATAACCAAAAATCTTGAGTAACAAAGTTTTTTTGTTGAATTATGTTCATTTATTTTGTTGCTAATCAAGTGGGAAGGTTGGCATAGCAACAGAAAGATGGTAAACTCGTTGTTTTGACCAAAGCTTGTGAAGCTATTAGTGTATTTAAATGTGTTTACTGGTGCATAGTTATCAAATAAATGTGTAATTCAGCACATCTATGTCTGTGTTTTAAAAAAGAAACATTTAAGTCAATTGAGCTGTTTTTCTGTTTTCAGCCGATACCAAACCTCAGATATCAGTATCGGAAGTGAAAAAATGGATATTTAAATGTTTTTTTATTTGCAAAAATCTCTGCAAACATGTTTTCACTCTCAAAATGAACTATTTTCAGTAGATTAAGAAAAATCTTAAAGTTTATTTCGGTTTGTGCAAAGCGAATACAACACAATCGCAATTCGACTTTTTTATTTGTGGGTTTATGATATTTTAAAGCCGTTTTCAAACTCTGATGGGGAAATTTAAAACTGTTTGATTACACTGTAAAAAGACAAACCGCTTAATTAGATTTACTATATAATTTCATATTTATCATTAAGAAAAAAGGTTTAAGGTTAAAGACACAGACATGTAAAGCAGTTAAAAACAGGCGGGCGCAGTTTCCAAAAATTGTACTTGAGTAAGAGTAAAAAAGTATTTGGTAAAATGTCGACTCAAGAATTTAGTAACTTCCAGAAAACTGCTGAAACACTGAGTTCCTTTAAATCTCGACTAAAAACCCACCTGTTTAGAATTGTACTAGAAACTTAATCAATTACAAATTCAAAGATGGAACTCGACTTTATGTCCTGTTTTGATTGTTGATTCTATGACTGTGTTTTTGTGCTTGTTATGATGTAAAGCACTTTGAAATGCCTTGCTGCTGAAACATTCTATACAAATAAAATTTAATTGATTGACAGACTGAACTGATCAAATTATCATTCATTTAATATTTAATAAGACAGACCAAAACATAAAGTTAAGTGGAAATTTTGGTATTTTAAAGACCAAAATGATCATTTATAACACCAACAAAAATTTTTCCAAATCAGTTTCTTTCAATAAAACTTAAGAAACTCTAAAAAAAAAAAAAACAGCAGGTGAGTTTCTGATGTTTGATTAAAACAAGCGTGGGTAGTAATTACAAGTAAATTGAGTAAATGTAACTAGTGACTCCGCAGCTCTGGTTAAAAACAGTCTTAACCACACATTGTCTCTTATAGAGCTACTAATATAAGAAGTCAGGTTCTTCATTCTCAGATGCTTAATAGAAAGTGCAGTAAATAAAGCTGCACAGTGGCTATAATTTATAGATGAGCTGCTATGACAGCGTGCAACCTCAACAAAGCGTCCGGACCGCCACTGTGATCCAGTACTTTGCTGAGAAAGCAGCTTCATAAATGTTGCGGTTGTCCCACGCAGCGAGCGGTGAGGCGCCTCAGCAGCAGCCGTCTTTGTTGTCATATCCTCTCTGAAGGCCACAGCGACTCAACTTCCCGATTCGGGGCTAATGGTTTACTAATAGCTGATAGTTAACACCCTCACTGCCTGCCGAGGCCCAGAGCGAGCAGCGTCCACGGCCTCGCCCTGCCCAGCGCCCCGGTCAGACGCGACTCCACCTCCGCCATTCAACTCACCAACAACCGGCGTGTCACTGCGCTCCGTCCGCCTGGATAGCCAGGGGGTTGCTGAGGCCACCTTTCCCCGCCACAGCTCCGGTTTCAGTAAAAGCTATTGCGTTTGCAGGCTCGTCCCCAGATTGGAACCGCTACACGGGCTGAGCAGCAAGAGGAGCAACCGTCCGGCTAACCTAGCTTATATTAGCCTGATGTAGCTATTAGCATTACGGCTGTTAGTGTCCCGTTTCACTTAGCCTGGCTAGCTAAATGTCTCAGAAAGATTTGCGGAATTACTGCATTTACCCCCATGAAATAAAAGCGACCGTTTAGGTAAAACGTTTACATTCTGAATTAAAAAAACAAGCTATGTGTCATAAATTTATCCTGGTGCCGCAGGGTGCATCCATCCAACTCGAACAGCATTTCCTACTGACAGCTGCGTGCGGGTTCTCGTGAATGTAGACGGGCGCGCGCACGCGAGGTGGCCTCCCTTCCGTACACAACCACTTTGGCCGCAACTGTCTCATGAAAGAAGGTAAAATATACACGTTTTTCACGGTACAATTTCTAAAAATGATTCCCGAACAATATGAGCGATAATTTAATCCAGAAATTCAGATAACCAAATGAAACAGCGGTTGCGCTTCGCTCAAATAATTTGTTATATAAATTGTGACCACTAGATGGAGCTATTTTCATATTATTTATCAGCCCAAATCCATGGAAACGCTGTTGTGATAAACCAAAACACAAGTCCACACAAGAAATCCTTAACAATTTTCTTTCATTTCTGTTCGTTTCAGGAGAGGATACAATTATCCCAGTAATTCTGTCTGTAACACAGCCACTTTATAAGTAATTGCTATTTTCAGCCTGCCTTTCACCCAGTAATTCCCTATTTAATCCGTTTTATTTCCTAAACAGGAACAAAACTGAGCTGCTGCTGCTCAGTCAATCAAAATGCCTGGTTACCAAACTTTCCAGCCTCTGACCAGCAAAATAAAACTTTAAAAGGCCAGTGAAGTCTGAACTTTGGTGAAGCATTAAAGCGTTTTTGCAGAGTCAGTTAAAAACTGTTGCAATGGCAACTCAATCAACATCAATGACTAATATGTGTTATTTTTACCGATTCAAGACCTGCTTTTTTATTCTTCACTCTATTAAGTGCAGATGCTTTTTTGTTCTATGTTTATTGTCTTCTCAAAGCCATCGTCGGTGGTCGTTCCCATTATTCAGTTATTCCCTGACGCTGAGCCTGGATGTTTGATGTTTCTCTCCACTGCCTCGTCATTCGATGACTCATTAAGCTGACTGGGATTTCTAACTTTGACCAAATGGCAATATAAACTGACTCAAACTCTTAAAAATCAGGGTTCAGATGGGTCTCAGACTGCATGGTGTTGGTATAAATAAATTAACCGTTTCTGTTTTAGACATTTAGTTCGATTTAAATAAACTAAATCAGATTTTTCTCCAGACTTTTCTCACTGATTTACCAAAACGAAGTTAGTATTTGTCATATTCTCGCCTTTATGGCCACATAGAGTTACTTAAACATTACTGGATGATTTACATTCAAAGTTTCAAACTACTAATGTGGATTTCTTTACCTTCAAGAAGGTATATAAACATTTTAATAGAGGAACATTCAGCCATTTATTGTCTGTTTTCTACACCGTTCAATCACTTCTCTTTACAGGAATCCATTAAAATAATTTTAAACAGAATTTTTGCAGCCATCTAGAGAAAGTTTCACGTATCACTTTTGGATCTTGACCTTAATTTATGGATTAAGTGAAGACAATATGTTTTTATGTTTTCTTAAATGGAAAACACATCCCTGAAATGATATTTGAAATCCCTTCAGCCCTGCTAGTCTTCAAACAGAACGTGAATATTTATTTCCATCCATCCACTGTCTCACTTTTCTGTTTTGGTTGCAGTTGCTATGGAAACGTGGGGACTCCCTGTAAACATCGAACAATTTCTAAGCCCAGGAACTCCCTTTCACTTTGGCTTCATCAAACTGGTAAAATGTGATCCAGCTGGATCTTGTGGCAAGTTTATACAAGACCAAAATGGGCGTTGGTCTTACACAAAGAAAAACGATGTAAACACGCTGCCTGGAAACAAGGAAATAAAGACAACATTGTTACTGGGTGGAAAGGAAACACATGGGATACTGAAACAAATAAAAAAAGAAATAATACCACCATGAATAATATCCATAAAGCTGAAAAAAAAAAAAACAATGGCGCAATTGAAGAATAAATTACTCTTTATTTATAATTATAAAAAATTACCAAAAAACAAAAACAATTTTGAATATGATGTTAAATAAAAATATATTTAATACACATTTACAAAATCAACAAAGGTTGTTTTTTTCTTTTGGTCATAAACTCAGAGACCAAAAAGAAAAGTCATTTGAATGCTACATGTTTTTATAGCTCAAATGAAGTGTATTGCATTTGACAAGTTTAGACCATCCAGTCCAACTTTCAGCAGCACCAGCCTTTCTTTGAACGACACCATTCAGCGTTTTATGCCGCCTTTGAAACGAGTAAAAAAATCAGGTGATAGTTACATCACTAAACTGCATTACTGCGGATATAAAAATACATTTTTAAGGGGAAAAGCTCAAACACAGTTCTGGAAGGCAATGACACTGTTACTGAATGACATTCATATAAAATATTAATTATTAACCACGACACTGCTGAAGAAGCCAGAAATGGTGTATTCTTGTGATTAAAATGTGATTTAACATTTTATTTTCACTCTTCATCAGCGTCTGCATGTCCCTGCAGGTTTTCGCAGGTCAGGGTGTTTCAAGAAACTCAAGTCCTTCTGGGTCTGGATCCCGCTCCTTCGCATAGCAGCGTGTGAAAAGACTTTGTAGAGGCTGAGGTGAAGCTAGCTGTCCTTTGGTTTGTCTGTTGGGAACGTTCTGATCCATGACTGTGTTCGCGCGAGACACTGATTCCAGTTGTAAAGGGGCTGGTACTGGAAATATCTCTGCGCTTTGTCCGTTTGCACCGTGAAGGTGGTGCTGGCCACCGCCAGCGTGTATCGGTTCAGCAGCGGCGTGAAGTTGTAGAACGGGCTCAGTATCCAGCGCAGAAAGTCGTTCAGGATGGCCAGGAAATAGAGGATGATGCCCGGCATGCAGACCTTACGGAAGTTGAATTCAGACAGCAACTCCATGTTGAAGTCCTCGTAGCTTTTGTAGGGCGACTCGTCGTAGCAGTAGAAGGCTTCACCGCCAACCTTCTCGGGATTCGTCGTCAGGGCTCGAGCTGCGAGTACATGCATCCAGGCGACGTTACCTAGCAACACAAACAAAGGGATAAATATCAACCTCCTCTCTCAAGTCTCTCCAACAGTCAGTCATATGAGAAATGAATGCATTTCACCAAAAACCACAGGGTTGGTAGGATCGAAACATCAAAGGAGAACATTTCAGATATAAAAAGGATGCGTGCGTGAAAGGCTATCCTGAGTAAAAGTAAATAATGACAAAAGCATAAAAAATCTCCACCCTGAAATTGTGGTTCCCTTTGAACAGTTAATTTAGAGTGCAGCATTGTGTGCAGCTGAATCACTGCACTGTACAACCAAACTTCACTCCAATTACAGCTGCAAGTATTTTCAGGTACCTCTCTATCATCTTTGCATACCAAAGTGCTTTATGCCGAGAGACAATATTAATCCTATTTTTCTTTGTAAAGAAGCTGAAAATGCACAAAGAATAAAAGGAGAAAATTTCCCCCAAAAAACAAAATAAATTCATAAAAATTATCCGAATGGGTCGTAAAACAAACTATGGATGCAAACAATTAATTGTCGAACGGATTATTAGATTAAAATTTGTTCCAATTAACTAAGAAAACATATTAATGTTGTAGTTTGACCGCCGTCCAGCAGAGGGCGCCACTGGTCATTCTTAAGCGCAGCTGTCGATAGAGAATTAAAGATGGCGGAGATGTTTCCAGAACGAAAAAAAAATGAAAAATTAAAAATAGTAAAAACTGTTTAAAACAGAACAGAAATAACGGTCCAGAGTCCGATGCAGTTCTGTTTGGATATTTAACGGATACGGACGCTTTAAAGGCATTCATTAAATGGAGCAGAGCCAACATCTGAGCCAAGAAAGAGCTAATGAGCTAATTTTCTGTGAAGGCCCAAACGATGTGATGAGAGGAAAGTAGCGGAAAAATAGCAACAGGATCGAAAAATACACGGTTGATTTTGGAGCTAATTTACTTCCCAGGGCGAAGTTTTAACATTCCTACAAGATCAACTAGTCATAGTTTAATAATATGAGAAAACCTCTATTTATTCAGCTGCCACAAAATAATGTTCAAATTTTATCTTTTTTTTTAAAACCCAGAATATTTGTGTGAAGGAAACAAGGTTTGTTCTCCTGATACAAGAGAGAAACTAAAATTTTGTAGAAAACGGCCACTCGGCGGTTAATCGCGAGTCGATCAATAATGTATAAAACCCAGAACTGTGTGAAATATTTCTACAGTTGCTATTTTTGTTTCCTTACACATCCGTTTCTAGCAGCTGCTGAAGAGTCTTGATGTAAATATTATCAAGTGCAAACATCTCAACAACCTTCTGAGAAATGCAGAGGAAGTGCCGCGTTACATTTACTTCTGCTTTTCGCTTTGGCCCGAATGCAAGTTGCTGAAATGCACCGAACCGCTTTCAAATACAAAGCAAACAAAACACAAGCCACTCTTCAAAAGAAAAAGTAGATCGCAGTTTTCGGAAATGGAGGTTTCTACCTGCGTAGACTCGGCCGTGTTCGATGTGATCCGGGACGCCCCCGATAACCAGGCCGCCCCGTTCCGCAGCCAGGTTGTAGAAGTCCCTCATCAGCTGGTGGCCTTCGCCGTAGATCCCCGTGGGTCTCAGCGAACAGGTGAACAAACGCTTCCCACCCTTCACCTGCGCAGAACGCAAACAAACAAGTTAATTCATACTGCACATTTCAACATCATATAGACGAGAGTCAAAAACCAGTAACAGACATTGCATCTTATTTGCCAGCATTAAAATCACCAGCACACTTCATTTATGAGTTTCTCTAGAGCTTAAGAAATGTTCTCCGGGTGATAAAAGGCCAACTTTGTAACTGTTTTATGTGAATTTTTAGCTCTGAGGCAATCAGTGAACCCAGATTTCACGCCTGATCGAGTTTCTAGCTGTCATAACTGACGCTGCTTTTCAATCCCCTGTTAGAAAACTGTAAACCCTTTAACCTAAAAAAAACAAAACAAAAAACACATTCCGACATGGGTCAGATGGAGAAATTAGTGGGTTTGGATTGCGTAAAGCAGCAATAACACCCCAGTGAGGCAACAAGGGAGCTGGAAGAGCTTTCTGTGGCGGAGAAGTTGCTCAAAGAAAAACCCCTACGAGGATTTCTCCAAAACCCAACCAGGCATTTGACTGTGATTAAATAGGCCACAGTTGTCCATTGTTTTTAGTTTTAAGCAAACTTTACTCCTACAGTTTTGCAGGGACTTGGAGAAATGAGCTCAAATAATCACATTACAGTGAATAAACATGTCCTCAACAGCTCAATTGTGCTTTTTCATGCACACGCCCTGCAGGGAGGACAAAAAGAAGCCGCTTGAAAACACAAGCAGAGCGCTGAAAACGTTACGCCCGAGGAACAGCAGCACGACTTTAACATGTTTTTATGCAAATCGAAGAAACTACACAAGCACAGAGTAACTCATTGAAATTTAAAATTATGTGGAAATTTTTGTGTTTTAAAATATAAAAAATGAAAATAATTCAGATAAATAACATGATCAATTTTTTTCAACTTAAAACTTAGGAATTTTTAACCAAAGTGTTAAAGCTTCATCCTGGTGAATTTGTGGTAAAAAAAAAACAAACAAAAAAAAAACGAGGTTTTTCTTACTTCAGAAGAAATTTCATTCAAGTAAGAGTCTCACCTCTGTGCCGTTCGCTTTCAGGACAATTTCCTCCGCCTTCGCTTTGCTCTTGGGATACGCCATGGTGTGCTTCACCTCATACTTTGTGTCTTCATTTCCTCTGCAAAGAAAAACAGACACATTTAAAGCTCTGGAAATCATCTCCTTTTCATTTAAATACCAGGCGAGTGTTCGGGGAATTCATGGAAACATGTTGGTTGAGCAGACAGAGTTCCTTTGACCCCTGACCTGAATGAGCATTTTAAGCAGCAGTGAGTCAAAATTTCAGAACATTCATCCTGAGTTTCTGCGCAGCCTTTTGACCAACTCTGAGTTTGCGTTCCTGAATCAGCGCACGTCTCTTTCAGGGCAAACAAAGCCTTATTATTTCAGCATTACTCAATGTCGTAACTATCTGGGGGAAAAGATGAATAATTGTGCTGCGATGCTGCCAGGACGCCAGGTGGAGAGTTTTGCCGCAGCAAGTTTGGGCTGAAGTAATCCTCTGCTTTGTGTAATTATTCTGCGTGAGTTTTATCTTCATCTGTCGCCATTAATGTCATGACCTCATCTGCTGCACCCAAACAACACCGCTTTCTAACAGATCGACACATCAGGGAGGAAAAACTAGAAACATGTCTGATCCAGACGTTAACTCACCTAAAAGACCGCAACGACGAAAAGTAATAAAGAAGTATCAACTTAAAAAAACGAAGCTTCTGTGTCTAAAAGTCACAGACTAAATGTTAAACACAGAAAGATTAAGTTTTAAATCAACTGCTGGAAGATGAAATGCTGTTTCGAGCCATGAAAGATGCTGGATTCAACTGAAAGGCTCAAATGAAATAAAAAAACTAAGGTTTGAGAGCGGTCTAGTCAAAGTTTGGACTTATTTCCAGTTTAATTTTTTGGATTGATTTGTATTTAGTAAGGTCGTCTTGGTAGATATACAAATTTAGTTCATGATTTCATAAAATAATTTTGTTCGGCCCCAAACCAGAAAACGACTAAAAACTTTGGAAATTGATTTTCGTCTTATGGATCTTTACCGATATGCAGATTTTGTAAACATTTGGTTCATTGTTGAGCAGTTAAAATTAAAATACTAAAACATAACAGAATCACAAACTAACTTTTGCGTTTTTATTTTAATTTATTTTGTGGTCAGTAGTTTAAATTTGCCAGCTCTAGGAGTCTTTAAACATTTAAAAATAGCAGCTTTACAGGAAGTGCAGCCAAACACTTATGGCATTATTATTTTTGTTGTTGCTTTAGGAGAACTCATTTTGAAAATGCACTAAGAATAAAAACACGAATCAGACTTTGCAGCTATATTTACACGACACGGATCTGAAGTTCCCTCTTTTCCAAGTCGATCTCAGATGCAACGTGTCACGTTTTCTCACTCCAGAATCAGCAGGATGGAAACTAATCACAAGGTTTGACGTGGCAGGAACTCAGACCTGCTGTCATGCGTGTTTGTTGTGGCTGGTTAATCACAGTGGAGAACGTCTCTTCCTGAGAAGAGACGTTCAGACAGTGTGTTGTTTAGTCACAGCAACCCCAAAACTAAATATTCACCTTCCAAATGTTTCGTCAAAACAAGAATCCCAGGCGCAGAATTTAGCTGTAAATAAACTGAAGCTGATAATTGACTGGAATGCTTATAATAATAACTGACACAGAGATGTGACTCCTGTTGCATGACCAGTTAGGAATGTTTGCAACAAAAAGCCGCAGACGGCGTCTGTGCAGCAACGCTAAATGCTAATCATCCGCAACATCACAGACTGCAAACTGCTGCTTTCATTTCATGTCTCGTTTGGATTTGTTCCCCTAAAAAAAAGTATTTTTGGCACCAAAATTGTAAAATGGAAAGTTCTCTTGGGTGAAAAATGCTTGATTTTCAAAGTAAAACAATAAACTACACACGTAGCATTATAGCTAAAGAGATTAGTTGGTGTGACATCTGCAGAAAATTGATCTGAAATTCATCCTTTTGTCTTATGAAAATCAAAAAAGGCTTATAATTTCTTATATTTAATTTCTCTTTGGGATTAATAAAGTATTTTTCAATTTTAATAAAACTTTTGGGTTAATTCTTCTGACAAATGTTCGTTTTGGATTTCATTAAGATTATGAATGTTGTTAAAGGTAAAATATTTAAACATCCAAAACAAATAAAATGAATTACAAAGTGTGAACAAAACTGTAATTCAAGAAAAAAAGGCGCAGAATGAGGACTTTTGTCGTCTTGTTTTTAGCAGAAAGAGAGGGAAGAGAAAAACTATAAATCCTACAAATAGAAATTTATCGCGTAAGAAAATGATTTATTGGTTCTTGCGACAGACGAAAGCGGGCCGGATCTGGCCCTCGAGTTTTGACATGAAATATTCGGCTGCAACTTGTCAAATGCTTCGTAAAATACACACCAGTTCGAATTGTGGTCAGCGGCCCCACAAATGCATTCTGAGGACCAGAAATGGCCCCCCTGCCGCACTTTGGACACCCCTAAATGAAATTCACAGCCTTTCTGATGAACATTTTTCATACTTTGAGTTATGATTGTTTTGAATCTACCCAGTCTTAATCATGTCCTGTCCTTCCCTCCTGATTTACGTAATTATTGTTTCAGTTTCCCAGAAAAACAGGACGGCGTCCGGACAACATCTGGATTAACGCCACATGGAAAACACATGGCAGAAAAAAGAGAGAACATCAAAGAGCTCTTCTGCAGTTGTTAATGATGAGGAATGACGTTTACCTCTTGAAATGATCGCCGTTGACGTTGGGTCCGATCACTTCCATGCTGCTGGTGTAGACGAGGCGCTCGACGCCGCATTGCACGCACGCTCGGATCACGTTCTCCGTCCCTGACGGCAAAAAACAGACAAACTGAGTTAGAAAGAACATTCAACTTTCACTCCACATTAAGTAAAGAGTTACTGAAATGAATTAGTGTCTCTGTTCTGCCCTGTTCTTTAATCTGCATGTTAAAAGAAGATTAAAATGGGACCCACATGCGGACGGGAGGCCTTTCCCCCCCTTTGCGCTCAAACTAAATCTGGACTCCATTATCAAAATCGGACAGCCGTTGGAAAGAAACAGAAAAACGACGACAGGAAACAGGAAACCTCTTATCGTGACATTGCAAACAGTGGATTTATTTGTACTTATCTGCTATTCGGCAACATTAGACACGGATTCCTCTGTTACATGTTCAATTTTATTTGGCAGGAGACGACTAGATTAACGTACAGAAGAGTTCATTTAAAAAAAAAAAAAGAAACAAGTTTTATGCTCCACAGCCAGATAAAAATTAAATATTTTTTTTTGTTTTGCTTTTCCAATCCAATATGCCAACTGGTGGATGTGCGCATTTATTGTGTCGTTTAGTACTTGTGATAAATTTCCCATCATGGTGAGATTTTAATTTATCATCGTCACAAAACACTAAAATTTCCCAGATTTATTGGGATTGTTATTTTTACAAATGTTCCCCGTCGTTTGTTCAATAAAAGTGTAAAAATACATTTTTAAATATGATTAAATGCTGTCACTGTGCAGAGTTATGAGGCCTGATGGCGAAACCTGAAACCGCTGCTGCCGAGTGACTCTGCAGGTTGTTGCTAGGTAACCAAAGAATGACTGGGTTGCTAGGTAACCAAAGATTGAGTGAGTGAGTTGATTCCAACAGAGAAATTATTGGATATTCTACCCAACATATTACCTAAATATTGTTATTTATTGTTGAGCTGAAATATTTTTTTCCTTCTCACTAAAAGATGCCAATGTGGTTTTTAGAGCGACAAAGAATTTAACGGTAACTTTTGAATCTGAAAGCCAGAGAGACGTTTCACCTCTCAGGTTAGAAGGAAATAGTTAACAAGAGTCCGAA
This sequence comes from Poeciliopsis turrubarensis, assembly GCA_010277015.1. NCBI lineage: Eukaryota > Metazoa > Chordata > Actinopteri > Cyprinodontiformes > Poeciliidae > Poeciliopsis > Poeciliopsis turrubarensis. Next base: position 2,407,218 of record VMRN01000022.1, read on the forward strand.
AAACTTTTGGCGAAAGCAGCAGGAGCTCTGGGGAACCGGGACGGATTCTCTGAATGTTTGTCATTCTTTAAAAAATGAGAAGCCAGGTCGAGCCACTTCGCTGAACGAAGTCAGAATCAAACCTCACTGCTGTATTTGTGAACGAGGGAATCAGCCATCTAATTCGCCAAGTCAGCACAAAACTGTTGCGTTTGCTCTGCTGTTCCTTTGTGATTCACGACGTCCATTCAGCTAACAGACAACAAAAGCATCTTTTGTCTGTTTTGTTGGATCACTCCTCTCAGATCCATCCCAGTTGCCCAAGTCAACTGGGAAGCATAAAACCAAACAACAGACTTCTGTTTCTTTCTTTATTAATGAGGCGTATCATGTTTGAATTTAGCCATCCTGCTTTTCTGGACTGTTTATGTGCAACACAAAGACGTTCCCAGAAATGTGTTTTCAAAGATAAAGTTGACAATGATGCTGAATATTGTGTTTGAAACTCATTGTTGGGCTCAAACAGACAGGATGAGTCACTCCATGGGATTCATTGAAAATTAAACACAAAGCAGAAATTACAATTTTGGAGAAAACTTTTGTTTCTAGTTTCATTTACTCTCCTACAAACAACTTCTGTGTATTTCTAGAAGCATCGGCTTCACATTTTCCCTTAAACTATCTGATCGAATCAACAGTCACTCTTCTGTGTGCAATGATTTATGGGCTTAAAACCCATTTAAGACATGCACTTTTGCATTTTTTTCAATAAATTCATCTTTTTGTTCAAATTTCTGGTCTGGGATTTGTGTGAAGGTCTGCAGCTTCATTGGAGTTTGGAGCATGAAGCAAGCTGTCAGGTATTTTCTTCTTTTTTTTTTCCAATGTGCTGAAACCTGAGTAAATCTGTTGACTCTGTTCCTCTCAATAGAGTCTCTGTGGCTGTAAATGTAAACATTCCCTCCCTGCTCAGGAAGCCAACCTGCTAAATTTAATTTAGTGGAAGCTTTTCTACATTATGGTTCCTTGAACGAGTTAGGATCGGTTTAAAGCCTATGCAAAACATGTTCATTGCAAAATCATTTTTAGATAGCGAGACTTTAGTCTGCTCAGTTCAAAATGAGCCGTTTTAGCTCTCTCGTTACTTTAAATCCAAACTGCTGACGTTGCCCACCGAACTCAACGTTCACCCTCAAACGCAGTAAAGTGGGTTTTTAAAGCCAAGTAAAGAACAAAACACTTTTCTTTTCCAGCAGCCATTGTACAGCGTTAAAACCAACTGACCAAATGTGCTGGAGCTCTGCTAGGGTTGCTAGGTAACGGGTGGAACTCTCCTGGGGTTGCTAGGCAACGGGCTGGGCTTGCTGGGGTTACAAGGTGCCGATTTGTGACGTTACTTTTGGATGATCCAGACTCCAGTCATTCTTAACTGAGGATCGTTTTGGTTTTTTTGTGTGTTTGTTTTTTTAAGCTCTTGGGCAGAGAGAATTTTTGTGGTTTCTTCAGAAATAATTTGCCAGATTGAAAAAAAACCCACCAAGCTACTAGCAAGCAGTTAAACCTTCAGTTGTGGGAAAATCAATGTACTGCAGAGAACCGTTTGCAAACCCTGATCGTCATGCAGCACGACTGCATGATTTGAATGTTTTCTCTTTAACACAACTTCCTTGGACGATGTGCTAAAATTGGATTTCACTATAACTGAACCTGCAAAAGTATTTCCTCAGAAGCAGGTGTGCAGGAAAAACACCTCTCTGCATACAGAGACTAGTTATTACTCTCATGCATTTACTTGAACGTTTTGGGGAAAATAGTTGTTCAAGTAAATTTACCTGAATTAACCAAATTACCTTTGGTTAACTTTTAATATGGGAAATTAACCATACGGTGACTTTTTACTTTCACTGGAGTAAATACATATTAAAGCGGTTCTATTTTTAGTTTAGTGCCATTTTTGAGTTCTCGGAAACATGGCACTTATTTTCTCCATACGTTATGGTTACAGTACAGAAACAAATCCCAACATTAAACCAGTGATGTGTTCCAGTGTTCAGGAAACTAACTGGAAAATTATGTGATCCCACTTCCCGATAGTTTCCGTTTTGATCCCGTCACAGACGTGCCATCCTTTGTCGCTACCCAAAGGTGTGGATTTCCTCAGAAATCATTTCCTTCCTTCCTGTCATCACCCAGATCCAGCCGCCTCCGGGACATACCTGTGACGTTGACAGAGAAGATGAGAGACGATGGGATTTTGTGCCAGACGTCCACCAGGCTGGCAGAGTGGATCACAACGTCGACCCCTTGGGTGGCCTGCAACACGCTGTTGTAATCTGTGATGTCTCCTTGGATTAAAGTCACTTTCACCTCATCTGCATAAGAAACAGGAAGCAAACACCCATTATTGCATGCAAGGAAACTGAATAAAGAATTTCAGGAGATAGTGGAAAAAGACTCGGATCGTTTGCTCAGGATAATCAGGGCTGTTTGAAAACAAACATGTTCACTTCCTTGTTACAAAATTTCCCTTCTTGCTTGCTTGCAACGGCACATTTCCCAGTAATTGTTTTCTTATCAGCTCTCCTATCACATTGTGAATGAGACACGTAACCTGACGAATACAGGTTCATTATTGCACAACGCTGCTCTTAGAAGTGTTGAAATAAATGACGTAAAATCAAAATTTGAGTAACAGTATCTGTTTTACGCAACTGGTCCATTTCTAGGTCCGAAAACAATGTACGTTGGAAAGAGGGAGCGTTTTATTTTGAAGAGTGCTCAGTCCTTTCCGGTCTTCTGTTTGGTGTTGCTAGGACACAAAAAGTCTTTATTCAACGGTAAAAACGCACCAGCCTCGTGTTGCAGAAGCTTTCACTGCGCAAAACACACATTTTACACAAAAATGTCACTTTAATATGTTTCACTTTACCTTTTTGTGATTATGTACAATAATTAATTACAAATTTATTTACATATAACTGTAAATAAGTCACAAAAATGTGCAAATAATGTAAATAATTTGTAATCGGAGAAAATATAAGACCAATAAAAAGAAGAACTAGCCCTTCATAGTTAGTTTGGTTGGAAATGCTTTTCTCATGCAAGGATTATTCATTCAAAATTCAAATTCAATACTTAATTGATCCCAAAGGAAAATTGAATGTTGCAACTGGTAATAATCCCAAATTCTCCTTATACTCGTTATCACTGGCACATGTCCTCCAAATTCAATTTCCCCGTAGGAAATAGTTTTAAAAGTTAAGATAATGTTCACATAAACAAACATTTTCAAGCAATAAAAATAAAAAAAACATAAATTTTGTTTTTTTTATTTTTATTGCTTCTCATGTTTCGTTCACGTTTCTCGTGGGAGGATTATTGGTGGTGCACTGCCTCCAAATTTAGTTTCACATGTGAAATATTGTGTAAAAGCACCAAATTAATAGTTAAAAGTTAATCAAACATGTTCGAATAAGTAAAAGCCTTCTGAGAATGGAGTTTATTGTAAGAAACATTGTGTTTTGGTCCGTCTTCTAGTCTGGGAGCGAAGCAGTGCGTTATCATTTTCAGAAAGGTCTTGAACTCCTGGTTTATCTTTGCTCTCATGCTTCGTCCTTGAATCGCTGATATAACTGGACTTTTGAACCTGAGCTCAGAGAGTCGGTTGCAAAACTTCCACCAGTTCAGACCAGTTTTAAAACGCTGATCAAACAAGCCAGCATTTGATTTCTCATTTCTGATCAGCCTCAGCGAAGGGCGTGTAAAACTGCTGATCAGCCACATTATTGAATTACACTCAGAAAAACAGGTCATGCATCAGCCACATTTCATAAAAACTGATTAAACCCAAACAAGGACAGAATGGTTCATTTGTTCAGCTGCTCAGGGAGGTGATTCATGTTATCATGAAGCATATCATGATGCGAACAGACAGACAACCAGGCATAGATAAGAGATTAACATGACATGACATAAGCTGCAGAAAATAAACAGGGGGATAGTGATGCTATGTTTAAAGACCAATAAATGTATCTTTTGAATAAAATGAGGGCATTCAACTGAAAACCAAACGACTAACTGAACATTTTGGCATTTAAATGTACAGAATCCTGTTTATTTTCAAATCTGCTGAAGTCATTAAACGCAACCCAGTTGAGCTGCTGCGCTGTAAAACCCAGCAGCTGCTTCAGAGGATCCCTGCGACAGACAGAGGGGAAAAGCCGCGGCGCTCACCTGTCTCCCTGTGTTGATGAAACCCGGGATGGATGCGCTTGTCAAACACCCGCAGCTCCGCCAGCTTCTCCTCTTTCTCCAGCAGGACGTCGAGCAGATGCTTGCCGAGGAAACCGCAGCCTCCGGTGATCAGATAGACGAGCGTCCGCTGGGTTTCTGCCATGTTTGGAGGGGAGGCTCCGCTTTCAGAGACGATCTCTGCTTCTGCACGAAGAACAGCTGACAGCCGGTACCGACAATATCTGGGCCACAAGCCCCGCCCCTCTGTGGGAGGAGCTTTGGGGAGTGGTGGGGGGGCGGGGGGGCAAACCCATCCTATGACGTGCAGAAATGAGTTTCAGGTGACGTAGCGCTGATGTCACAACAGTAAATGCATCAATAAAATGCTGAAAGTCTGTGTGGTGTCTGGTTCTAGTAGACAGAAATATTAACGTTATTTTTGTGTTATGAAGGTAAAACGTCACAAGGGAGTGTGAAAAGTAACAATGTTAGAGTTTGCAGAAAATATCATGTTTATTCAGAGGGATTTTCATGCTGAAGAAAAAAAAAAAGTTTTTGAGTAGACTTTTTGCCAAATGGCTAATTTTCACTTTAACTTCAATAAAAATATGTCAAAGTTCTGACTTCAGTACATTTCATAGGAAACCTGCTTCAAGCATAAATTATTATCTTTTAAAGAACTGGAATGATTATGACATATCTTTTTAAATATTGTGGTGCTTTATTTGTGCACAGTGACATTAAAATTAATTCCTATTCTGATATTTTATCTGTAAAACAATTGACAGACATGGAAGTTTTAAATTCCTCTGTTTTGAAAGTTTTTATTAGAAAGTCAGGCATTTTCTTATTTCATGTTTTTTTCATTTATTTATGTAGCATTTCTAATATTAGCCCATATTCTGTGTGCCTCAAGGAGAAATCCCTTGTTGCTAGGAAACGGCAACCAAAACACACACGTGACGCACAACTGGAAGGAAGGCAGTCATTTCTGTGACGGTAAGAAGCACATTGGTAAAAAAAAACAAACAAAACGAAACAAAAAGACATTTTTCAATTGTTTAGATTTATAAGTCTCAGTTTCTTATCCCTAAACATAGGCGTAAACCCCAGGGGGATGCGGGGGGCCCGGACCCCCCAATCTTGGAAAAGTCTAGAATTTCCCCCCAAAGAAATCATGAAATAAATTTTTGTATTTAAACCATATAAATATAAATAACCAACAGAAACAAAGAACAAAATAAATCTGCCATTCATCTAAGAAGAAACTCCCCACTCTCCCACAAATAAACATAAATAAATAATAGTTTAGAGAAAAATTTAAATAAACATGTGACTTGTATTGAGAACGACTGCAATAAATCAATATTTATGAGGAAATTTATTAAGTGGAGTTAATTATTAAAACTTTTTAGTCAGAGGCCTAAAGTTTTGTAAAGGTGCAACAGAGATGAGATCTGTGACGCCGAACCAAAAACATTTGAATCTTAGTTTGACTTCTACGGGTCTCAACAGGTTGTTTACTGAGAAAAACACTTTTGTTATTCATTGCGAGTCATTTTTGGTGGTGCAGCTTGAACACAATGAAAACATTTTCAATAATCGTTCCAGTTTTACCTTTTTTTTTTTTTTTTAAACTTTATTCCATTGAGAGATTATTTCACTTATAACATCACTTGTAATTTTCCCATAAGTGAAATAATCTGTCAGTGGAACTAGCACTTTTTCACAAATAGTCAGGAACTATTGACCTAAGATAAACTCATATTTCTTGCTGAAAAGTTACTGGTAAGTTAGTTTTGTCTTTTTTTCATTGTACTAAGATATTTGCACTAGAAACTGGTCAAAACTACTTGGTAAGGTTTTGTGTTTTGGCAGGTGACTCAGTAGCAACAGTAACTTCACCAGGATGAAGGCAAACACAGATTTAGGATTCTTTTTTAAGATGGTGAGTCAACATCTTAAGTAATACCCACTGCACCCAGTTTCCTTTTACGGATGAGGCAGCACAGCCTTTCTTTATGTTACTAGGGAAAAATCTACGGAACAAGATTAGTACCACTGAAAAAAACGTCTGACTTTAATCCCAGAATTCACTAAAAAAAAAAAAAAATCCAGAATCAGACATTTGAAATGTTTTAGTCTGAAAACTAAAGTCAGTGTGGATGAAGTGAAAATTTACAAATATTATGACAAGAAGGAAACACTTAAGTGATTATTTTCATATCCTAGCAACGTAATTGACACACACCTCAAAATATTTGGGTTTTTATTTGGATTTTGATAAATTGACACAGAATTAGAATTTTGAGATTAAAGTCAAATTCTGAAAAAAAATCTGAGAAAGTAATCGAAATTCTGAAAAAATGTATTCTGGAAAGGTAAGAAACTTGAGATAAAAGCAAGAATTCTTAGATTGAAGTTGGATTTTGAAAAAGAAAAAATTCTGAAAAAAAGATGAGAAAATAGAATTCTATAAAAAATAAAAAAATTGTGGAGTTCTGGGAAAAAAAAAAAGTAGGAATTCTGAAAATAAAGTCAGAATTTGATTTGGTTTTTTCCGTACTTTGCTAACATGGAGTCCTTGAACTTACAGTGAACTCAGTCAAGGCCTTTCCACACTATCAACAGATAATTTGGAGTTCAAAGGTATGCGGTTTGACTGTCAAATGAGAAGAGGAGAAAAGTTCAAAGTAACTGGATACGAACACAAGAGGGAATCCAACGCTTCCAGAATACTTTACCAACTAATTACGGAGTCAGAAGATGCGTTTCAACCTCAAAAATCGACATTATTGTAGCTAACGCTCGGTAACGACAGTGCAACTCAATCAGAAAACAGCATGGTCGTCCTTAAGAAAAAAAAAATGAATTTAATGTCTACAAACCAAGAAATTCCCTGTAATTATAAAAGGAGCTCTTTGGAAACACCTTACAAGACCTTACATTTTTAAATAAAGGAATAATTCCTGGCAGACAGGATTCTGTTCCCGGCTGGTGAAAAGAAAACAATACATGAGGTTCACAAAGTCAGGCAGCGGCAGAAACATGTTTGAAACAGATGCAGGGATTTTCCAGCTGAGGTCAACATCTGCTGACAGAACCGAGCCATCTTTCCCCTTCCTCTTTCCGTTAAAAAGAATAAAAAAATAAATCTGCAGACGAGTTACAACTCGCAGGACCAGAAGAGTCAGTAAAAGGGAAAAAAACCATCAGATTTTCTTGTTTTTATTTAAAAAATATTTTTAATGCACCATTAATAAAGGGTTCAACGCATTAATACAAGAGAAATATTGCAAATAATATTAAAATCATCAAATTAAGAGGAAAAAAACCAATAAAAAATAAACAAATGAAAGGTATGTACACGTTTCCTCACGGAGAGAGGAAAAGGAACAACATATTTACAGCTTGGAATCTGTTTGTTTCCACGAGAAACAAACATCTCTACAATATTTACATGTACTTCTTTTTATTTTATCCTGTCGTAAATAAGTCTTGTTTTGTATGGAAAGGCTTTCATTGCAACAAGCATTATAGTACACAATTTTCAGGTTGCGAGGGAACGCAAAAAAAAAAAAAAAAAAAAAAAAAAAAAAAAGAGGGAGTCTGGTAAAAAGTTTCAACATCGAAGCTAAACTTTGGACGGTCCGCGAAAAATAAAAAAAATAAAAATAAACACGGGAGAGCCCGACTGTCTGCAGTGCAACACGAACTCGTCCAGCAGAAAAACAGCGACGTAAACGGCGAGAATCAACTTTTCCGTCAGCCGCGTCAGGATAGAACATTTTAGAGGCGGACGTTCGGTCTGCGGTAAACACTCAGACAAAATAAATACGAGTGAATTCTGGAGGAGCAGGGCAGCTTCTTTTAAAGATAACCTTATAAACATCTGTTATCTATAAAAACACTTTTAAATCCTTCAGTCGTTTTTCTTCCAACTGACCTTTTTTTGTTGTTGAAAGGAAACAGGAACGCAAAGAGAAACTGATATACGCCCTTTCAGAGGAAAGAAGAAGAAAATATTTAATGCACAGGGTTCCTACACAGTTTACATACCACTTTTCAAAAATCTGTAATTTGCCAAATATGGGTTGGAGTCACAATAAATGCAAACATGGAAAAAAATGTTTTTGTAAATTTGTCTAAAATCTACTAAAAATGGTGATTTTTAGTTATTTTTGAATGTTCAAACATTCAAAAATCTAAACAGTGATGTGTAATGAAGGCAAAATCATTTAAATGTAGCATAAAACATCTGGAAAAATCTAACATTTCAACAAGTTGTCAAAGAAAATTGTGTAGGAACCCCGAAAGAAGCGATTGTTTGCATTTTTTTTGTTTTTTCTTTTTGCTCCTATACTCTTGGAGAACCTGAAGGGAACATCCAAGCACTAAATAACATTTCCAACTGCTTTATTCAAGCAATTTTTTTGCAAACTGTGAGAATCTGCAAACCTTTCATACAGAAGAAATGCAGCAAATAATGAGCAGTTAAAAGCAGGTACATCAGAGTGAAGAGAGAAAACTGTTCTGTTGTGCTGACTGTCAGTAACGGCTGGAAACGGAGAAATATTAACACTTTTAGACGGCAGCAGGTTGCTGCAAATCAAAACCAGGAGGGACACCGAGACAACAGCTGAACACTGAGGGGAAAAGTCAGTTCATTATAAGAAACTTTCTGCAAACGCAACAAAATACTATTAATTACAGCAAAGGTTTTCAAAAGAGAGATGGAAACCAAATCACAAAACAACTATCGCACTCAGAAATCCTGCAAACTTAGTTGAAAGAAGTTTTTTTTATTATTATTATTTTAAAAGTGCGCCCACGACAAGCGATTTTTAAAAACCCTGAATTTTTCTGGCATTCCTGTGCGTTTGTGTGGGGATGAATATGGATGCTGGGGGAAAAAAAATATATATATATAAAAAAAAGAAAAATCCCATGATATGTATAAAAAACTGATCTGACACAGACAGAAACGACCTGTGTGTTGCTGCTTATCAAATGGACGCTGGCGTGGAAATAGAAAAATAAAAGTTTTTATGACTTGTTCAATACTGCCACACCTCCGATGTTGAGAAACCCAAACAGGAGGCGCCTTAACGCCAATTGAAGTGAAAAGTGCAAATGTGTGCGACACCGTTTCCTACTTTCTGGGGCTCTGAACTCTGACAAAAAAGAAGAAGAGAAAAAAAAAAAAGGTAAAGGTCGGCTGCTGGCGAGAAGGAAAAAAAAACAAGAAGTGCTTTTTTCACTAGTTGAGCGTTCCGCGGCAGTTCTCCGTTCCACACAGGCAGGGGATTTTGTTCTCCTCCAGGGGGAATTTGTAGTCGTAGGTGATCTCCTCGTTGACGGCGATCGGCTGCTTGGAGTAGATCACGATCTTCTTCTGAGACTCGATGGTGATGACTTTAGCGTAGCAGTTTGGCTGAGGAAGGAAGATTTTAAAACGTTTAGACGTCGGACCTTCAGAGTCACATAAAGATAGTTACAAACTCAGACTTTTATCACCTGTAGGGCTAATGCCGCATATGTGAAATTATATGTAGTCAAGTTTATTTGTAGCACATGGTTATAAAAGAATCATACAGGCATCAATAGTGAAACTATGAACCAGAGGAGGATGGAGAACCCAAACGTTTTGTTCAGTAGAAGTAAAAAGAAGCCGTCCAAGAAATTACTCAATAAGAGTAAAAAGTTTTTGGAAACTGATCAGATTTTCAATCATATAATATTTAAAAATTACACCCAAATATAAATTTAAGGGGAATTTTTTCTGTTTTAAGGATCAAAATGGCAACAAAAACCAAAATCAGGCAAAAGAACATTTTTCCAAATAATTTTTTTTTTGTATCAAAAACTGCATGTGTGTCTGTGTCTGGTGAATCTTTGGTAAAACTATTTTTGTTTTTCATTCATTGGGATGAAAATCCAGAAATTTACTCAATTTAGAGTCAAAATACTTAGTAATATAGTTACTCAAGTAAAAGTACAAAGTGGTAGAAATACTCCTAACAGAACAGTTTTTCAAAAAAAGTTGCTCCAGCAAATGTAATTGAGTAAATTTAACTAGTTACTCCCCAACTCTGCCAGTGACAAACATCACAGTTTGAGCCGCCGCGTCGCCTGAAATGCGACAAACGCATTGATCTGGTGGAGACTCACAGTGCAGCAGTGGTTGATGAAGCGCGCCAGGTTGCCACACTTGGTGGCGTCTATTATTGTGTCGTGGTCGACTCTGAACAGGTAGCTGCTCCCGATGCCCTGCTGAGCGTAACGCTTCTCCCGGTTGTCGGCCACCATCTGCATCAACGAGTCGGAAAATGCGATTTAATTGATGCCAAAACACAAAAAAAAACCCTATCATTTCTCTAACGGTGAACAGGTTAGAATAGGACTATGGGTAATACAAAACATCTTTATTACACTTTATAGCACATATATCATCATTTCAGAATGAGCTTTATGCATTTTTTCCATTTAAATGATTCTGGATCCCATTATAGCCACATTTATCAACCCATAACCCCAGTGGAATGTAATTATGGTGTGGATAGAAGAAAAACTTAATTAAAGTAGAGGCCAGCATCTTGTTATTCTGTTTCACACAAGAAACAAACCGCTGTGGTTTGACAGAACATTTGTTTTACAAGATGTTAAAAACTGTTTCCCTTTTATTTTCATTTAAAGAACACAAACTCCCAAAACTAAGAATCTTACTTTCAACCAGAAAGTCAAAAGGAAAAATGTGCGAAAACGTCCATAAAAATCAGGCCCGTTGTTTGTTTTTATTTCTTCTGTGTGTCACAGAAATCTCTGCTGAAGTAAGTAATGACTGGTGTTGCTTTCACTTTCCTGCAATTACGCAACCGTACTTCTTTGAAAAGCATTAGTGGAGCCTTGTGCAAATAGAAAGGAATGCACCAATTGGTTTCTGGACTGTAGGTGAACAACAAACCTCTTGTCTTTTCGCACAGAGCGGTAAAAGCAGCTGACCAAACGTGTCAGAACTCAGCATGGGTTGCTAGGCGACGAGCAGAATTCCACTGGGGTTGCTAGGTAACGGCACAGAGCCTAGCAACATTCTGACTCAACAATCTGAAAGTTTTTGAAACGGTTCCTTTTCCCAGACACCAAAACAATCTTAACTTATTGCCCAAAAATGCCAGGCATTTTTTTAAAGTGTTTGTTCAGTTGCTGGATCCATATGGAAAAAATAAAAACAGGCAAAAAGTGAATTTTGCCTAATTGGTCGTCGTTCTGACGAGCTGTGGAATAATCTGGAAAACAAATCCGTGGTCTGGTGAAACTTTGGCGTCTGAAAAATGAAAATAAAATGACGCGCTACCTGTCTGATGTTCTGACCCACGTACTCGATGACCATCTCGTCGGCGGCGATGGGCTCCATGGCAAACAGGCCCCATTCATGGATCCTGCTGCGCCCAAATCGCAGCTTCTTCTTTCTGAACTGTAAGGAGGAAAATTAAACGGAAATCAATAAAAATACGAGCTTTTCCTTTCTCTAAACTTTGGAGTCATTCTGTCGCTGCTTTTACACTGCAAAAATACAAAATCTTAGTTTGGTCCAGTTTCTTGTGCAACTTTGAACAAATATATTTTTAATTTATTAAAACAAATTAAAAAATTACTCAAAACACTTTTCCACTGGAAAAGTGTTTTGTTCCACTGGTGGATTATTACAAGAGTATGAGGGCCATAATTAGAAAATTAAAAAGATTAAATTATGAGAATAAAGTCATAATATGGCAAAAATAAAAGGCCTTGAGAATATTATGAATTTATTCTCATATTTTTTCTTATTATATTGACTTTATATTTTCTTAGAATAAATGGAAAACATGTCTTGCACTCTTTCATCAATATTAAGGATTTACTGATTAAAAATAACTCTATATCTTGTTAAAAAGTATTTTAATTCAAGTGTCTTAAGATATTTACACTAGAAACGAGACCAAAAACACTTTTGATTTTGCAGTGGAGATTTAACTTTTTCTGTAAATCAAAATTTCTTTGAGAAATTAACAAACATTAAGTGGATTTTTGTTAATTATCAAACAGTTTTGTGTAACTACAGATTGGACATGTTATATACCTATAAAATTATCTTTATAATGACAAAATTAAGTGATTTATTATATTTTAGAATCAGGAAAGCGAACCAATAAACTAAAATAACTCCAAAAAGAAAGAAACAAAATTTTTATTCTTCAAAATAAAGAAACATTTAAGGTTTCAGAGCAGGGACATGAAGGAATTATTTACTTAAAACAAGCTGCTGCATCTTGCTAAAAAGTTACTTCTAAGTTAGTTTTGTGTTATTTCAAGTACAGACGTTTGCACTGGACCAAAAATACTCTGAAGGATTTTGTGTTTTTGCAGTGCAGGCCTCCACCCAAACATTTTTAACATAGTTTCAAAGTCGCTGCGTGTGACTTGAATTGAAAACCACCAGGAACCAGAAACGGCTTTGCTGTTGGAAGAAAGCCTTTTCCTTTCGATATGGAACAACAAGCCGCGTGTTGAAAAACGTGTTGTGCATGGAACATGTCGACGGCTGCAACCCGACCGGAGGCCGGCTGTACCTTGAGCTGGTTGAGCTTAAGTAGGTCAGAGTCCATGACAGCTGTGGTTCCGATGACAGTGAGGAGGCGCCGCTGCTCTGAGCGCCGCTCTGATAGCACCCGATTAGCTCCCTGCCGGGAAACGAGACACAGAAAACCTTCAGACAGAGCATTCCTCAGTAACAACATCATCACTTTGAGATTGGATCCAGAGCTGCACCTTGACCCGCTCTTGCAATATTCAGGGTTTGTGTACATTACCTGCAGTCAAACGCAAACATTTCCAAGGCTAGTTTTCAAACTTTGGAGATAAAAACAATACGAATGAACTAAAGAAGACAGTTTCAGCTCATCGTTTTATGACATCACTACTGTTAATCATTTCTTGTCAAAATGAGAGGTTTTGAAAATTTACACACACCTTAAATACTTGATTGGTCTGAGAACAAAACAAATTTAACCAAAACTTTATGATAAAACTGTGCAGATAGAATATCAAGCACTTTATACAGAAATCAAGCACTTTCCAAACCCTGAAAACGCCGTAATGAAATTAACGCAGGTGTTATTGAACCCTGGATATTCCAGTGAGAGTGGGGGAATCACATACTGACTGAGTGAAGACAGGAAACAACGTGCAATGGAGGAAAGGTTCCTCTGCATTTCCACAGCGTAAACTAAGCTAAAGGTGGTGATGTCTGATTCAGTTTTTATGCCACAATGATGTTGATAATTTCACTTATAACTGAAATTATCGTTATATAAAACCAGATAAAATGTGACACGACTCCTTGAAAACAGTTGTCTGGTTTAGTGCCACGTATGGAAGCAAAACATATTGGATTCTTTTGCAGGTGAAAAATATGGAATTGTGTTGTTTATATCACAGTGAAAAACCCAGATATATATTGGCTATTTGCATCTTTTGATGTGTTTCTACTATTGTATTAAGTGGTTAAATCAGAATCTGTGCCAATTTCTTTATCTGATTAATCGTCAGAATAATCGATTAATCGCCAGACTAATCGATTAATCGTTTATCAATCAAAATAGTTTGGATATTTGGATTTAAAAAAGCAGATTTTCTGGCAGCATTTGCCTGCTGCGCGAACTTAACTTCAGTTTTTGCAAATTTATGTTGGTGCTCTGAAGTCTTTCTGTATTGCAAACGACAAATTGAACCTTTTAAATCGTAAAATTTTCAAAAATAACCAGAGAAAATTTCATGGTGACACATTGTACGTCAAATCTAAGAGCAAAAAGTCTGGAGCATTTAAAAAACAAAAACAAAAAAACAATCCACCAGACTGTCTGTAGCAGTCTAGACATGCATGAGGGGAAAACCCCTTTATGGAGGTTTTTTCCCTGCATTTCATCAATGCTGTTGCAGCTTTACATGTCAATAACCTGAACGGAAAGAGAGAGGAGGGACTGCCAGTAAACACATGTGCATTTATTACCAACAAAAAGGAGGAATTTCAAAAACGGGAAACACAACCTGAATGTTGGTTTTGGCACAACAATGCCCTGCAGACTGCTCAGTAATTGTGGTCACAAGAAAAACTTTACAAACACTTTAAATGCACACGAAAGAGACTGTAGTGTCACATAACTTCACTGTACAGCTTCCTAATTGCCTATAAAGTATAATAGTTTTTCCCAACAGAACAAAATGATGTTTTTCCTCTGGTCAAAGTGAGTCATTGTGGGAGTTAGCAGAGGACTTCCACACAAACATGACGAAGAACAGAACTGATCCAAACATTTTAGATGTTGGATCTTTTTCTCAGTTTTGCGTTTGTAACAAAAAGCAGGAAAAGTCCCGCCTGGAATCAATGATTGTGCTTCAAGTGGAAGAGGAAAAAGTGGCTCATGTTTGGCTTGATATGCAGGAAAATGGCAACATGAAAGTAAAAAATATGAACGGAGAAAGCCTGGAAAGGCTTTTATTGGAGAAAAACCATTTATAAATGGTCTTATGTTGGGGAATCCAATTATTTAAGGATGATTTGAACTTTTATCATGACATAAAGAACAAAACCAGGAGCTTTCCTTCCAATAAAAACATCAGATGTCTGCATTCAGATGTTCTTTTTGCAAACGAAAAGTGGAACTTCATCAGAAAGGTTTAGAAAAACATTTCGTCACATGATCTGGAACAACTTTCAAAATTCAGAGGTAACCAAAAAAACAAACTTTCATCCACATCCAACCTGAATAAGGAGATTAACATGCTGGTTTTAAACATTACAGTTATTATTTTTGTTTTTTAGCTCAATAATTAACATCTATTTTTAACAATCCATGTTTTACACCAGCATGCACCAAAGCAACAATGTAGAAACAAGTCATGTTTCTCATTACGGTTTACAAGCAAAGCTCACTTTAATTATACTGAAAGAGGATCTTCTGTGGGAAATGTTGATGGTTTGGATTAAGGATGTGGTCGATATGCAAAATATTTCCAAAAAACCGAATCTTGTTTACTAGAATAACCAGAAATATTAACATGTTAATGTAAAAGAATACTGGAAAAGCTTTAAAACAAGAAAATTACTGCACAAGGGAGAAATTATAGCCATTTATTACAAGACTGAGGACGCCTGGTTTTATTTTTAGCTTCATAATCAATAATCCTGTTGGTGTCGAAGGGGAAATAGCAGCTTAAAATATTTTGTTTCGATATGATCTAGAGAGGAAGAAATCGCAAGTCTGAAGGTGGAAACAAAGTCAGAAGTGACACAGGATGCATTGTGAAAGCGCTTTTTCAACAGGCTTTAAGCAGAACTCAAACAATGAATTGTGATTAATCCGATTATTGTGATTGATATGAGCAAATTAATATGATTAATTATGATCAATCAATTGCGTAAATAACTGCAAACTAATTCAATAATCAATTATTTACTTATTGGAGCATACAGACTCAAAAAATGGTGATTTGCTGAAAGACTCAGGGCTGTAATTAAGCCAAAACTGTACAGAAAACGTTTATATTTTGCATATAAGATGAAATAGAAATAAAAACTTCTGTAAATAAGTTCGACCCAAAACTCAAGTGACGTAGTTTTAGCTCCGCGTAGCAGATTGGATCCAAAAATAAACTTTATTTTACACATTTTTGATGAAAACCTCTGCAGCTGAATCGCAGAAGATTCGTCGTTTTTGAGAGAAACATCCATTTCCTCTCTTGTTGTGGTTCAAGAAAAGGTAACAAATAAAGTGATTTAACAGACTTGGGTCATTTTCTTTTCCACCGCTTCTGTAGTCACCATTTACGATCTTTGCTATAAATATTTTGGGTCAAGCTGTACATATTTCTGCTTCTGAGAACTGTTTTCATCATGAAAGCAACAGAACATTTAAATCACTTTGAGCAGTAAGTAGTCAGAGCTTGGAATATTCCCTGTAAAACTCCATAATCTCATCGTTTTTTCTAAATATAACCCAGCAGAAATGTAACCTATTCCATGCAAACCACAGAGGAATGTTTTTTAGCGTTGAATGTTTAAACGGGGATCAAATGTTTGCCTTTAGCCACCATGTTTTATTATTTATAGCAATCAAACTTCCTCAACCTACAGCACACAAAACAAATTAGGACTAAATCAACTTTGAAGCATTTCGAATGTTTACAGTTGAGTCGATTAAATCCGCGCCTTCAAATTCAGACGGCCATCAATCTTTTAATGCCTCTTGCCAAATCTGTTCTTGCTCTAATTTCCAACTCAGCTTTCACTTTGGATGTTCGTGCCAGCTCTTGTTTTACGACTGGAGAAATATTGCCAAATAACGACAGTCTTTTGGATCCAGTCCTGATCTGGAGGTATGTACTCTTTTGTTTCTTTCTGGCATAATTTATTGTCAAGCTTGTCTAAACAAAAATATTCTGCAACTCTTCCCATTAATTTACATTTCAAAGTATGTTTTTATGTTGTGGTTTTGTATTAGAGGGCTTTAATTTAAAAAAATATTGGTATTATGTTAACGAACCTGACAGAACAGGAAGAGTCTCAGCTTAAAATTATATGTTTATCTTAATTTCAAATTAATTTCTGGTTAGGAATCAGATTTATTGTTTGCTTTTAGAGAATTTGTCTTGTAAAGCGTTTTATGACACTTATCTTTAAAGAACCAGCCAGAAAACTACAGACTTTGATTTTGCAGAGAAATTATTTGAGTTTAAGAAGAAGCAAATATTTCTTTTCAACTAGTTTTAGACCTTTTATTCATGTTGGCCAAATGTTTTCACAATCAGCCACTTCTAGTTATTTCCTGGAAAACCAAAGCAACCTAATTTAATTTAACACGCAAACTAAAGGAAACGTTTTATCTTAAATGCAAAACATATTTTTTTTTAATCAGTTTAGGCTTAATTCCTGCTCTGAATCTGTTGTTTTTACCATATTGCATGTTTTAGAGTCTGCAAAGTCGATTATTTGGTTACTAAGTTAATTGACGATTATTTGAATAATCGATTAATTATAATTAATCAGATTAATTGCTTCAGCCAAGTGTAAACTGTAATTGCAAATGAGAAACAGTTTGAAAGTATTTTTATCTGATAAAAATCTAAGTGTCTCGTCTGCATGTCATGTTATTCAATAGTTTTGTTGATGTAATTAGATTTAAAAATAGGTTTAAAACGTGTCTACAACAAATTAAGCTTCAAATTCTGAAAAAAAAAAAAAAGATATTAAGGATATTTTTCTGTTCAGTTCCTAACAATTTATCAAAAACAAACAGACAGCAGATCAGTCCTGCGCTTTTTCATGTTAAATCAACCAGAAAAGCACGAGCATCTCACATATGTATTGTATTTTACACATTTAAAAAAAGAATTTAATTGTTTATTTGGATCTTTAGTGAATTTCTAAAAGTGCATATTAAAGGCACAAGTGGTGAAATGGAAAAATCCAATTTCTTTATCCGATTTACAGGCTGAATAATCGACAGTTGCAGTTCGACTTTACACCAAACTCAACTTATAAACACGAATAACCAACCACAGAGCCGGAAAATGCTCAAAAACATCCTCTTAGAATAAAGACCAAAACTTTTCACTGCATATAAATTTGGTTCTTAAGTGGAAATTTAAGAAAGACTTTCAAAAACAAAAACTCACCGAGCTGTCGACGTTTTCCACTTCCCGTATGACCTGCTCAGGCAGGTCCAGGTCCAGGTAGACGTCCTTCTCCTTGCGGCTGATGGCGTAGTAACCTTCGCTCCTGGCGCATCCCGTCACATGCTCCCGCAGCTGGCCGTCCGCGCTCTTCTTTTTACGCCGGGGGTTCGGCAAATTGGTTAGTGCAGGTCAGAGGTCAAGGGCAACAAGAGACAGGTCGATTTAATCATTGGTACCAAAACTGGCAAAGTTGAAAGTAATTGAGACACAAAAGATAGATTTCTGTTGCTTGTTCGTTTTAAGCTACGTTTGTTACAAAGTCTAAATCCATAGAAAAGAAAAAACAAAATATGTGTGAAAAACGAGAAATCATCTCGTTAGGTTGAGAAAACCAGCAACAGAAGTAAATGCAGAAAATTTTAAATATACTGAAGAAAATAACTGAGAAAAAATAAATGCGTAAAACGAGAAATCGACTCTTGAGAAAACGTAGTTTTGTGATAACAGCCATCTCTCGTTATAAAGAGAAACGGAAAGTAATTACGACTCTTGGCTTCCGTAGAAAAGCAGAAAAAACTCCACAAATATTTTATTCTTTAACTGGATCAACATCAAATCTTGAGCTGGAAAAATAAGCTTCTGCCAGTTTTGTATTGTGGTTGAGGGTCGAATAATTTTACTAAGAGGCTAGAAATGGCCCCCGCGCCGCACTTTGGACACCTTCATGTTTCTGTGGAAATTTTCCCACTGAAGAGCCGATTCTAACTCGAAGAGAGGCCTGTGGAAAAGGATATCAGTGTGGTTGACCCAGTGGGTGTCGTTGAGCCAGTCGGAGCTGTGGTCGTCCTGCAGCAGCTTCTCATACGTCTTCTTCAGGAAGCTCAAGTCTTCCCCGTCCAGACCCGAGTTCCAGATGTCATACAGGATGGTCATCTGCTCAAACTCGCTGCGGTTTTCAAACTTTAAAAGTAGTGGCTCAGGCACCGGCGTTGGTTTGGGCCAGCGCTGCGACGACGTTACCCCGGCCTCCTGCAGAAAGAGACGCTCGCTCTTCCTCATCCCTTCAGCCACTTCGTTCTCTGTGTCCGAACTGGAAAGTTCTCCAGACTCCAGCTCCTCCACGTCCACATCCTCCTCGAGATCCGATTCCTGCAGGGAAAAAGGATCGTTGTTTGTAACGTCGTACCATTTTGTTAATATTTAAGATGAATAAATGAATACAAAGTCGGAACCAGAAGGGATCAGCCCCATCTTGGTAGGAAGGCGGAGAACAAAGCGTAGATGCACCATTGAAAAAAACAAAACAAAATCGCTTTGAACGTCATTTTGTAAAGGACGTGGAAACTCTTTGTGTGAATAACAAGGTTCTGGTGACTGGCAGAGTAAACTGCAAAAATACGAAATCTTACCAAGTAATTCTGGTCTAGTTTCTAGTGTAAATATCTTAAAATACACTTAAAATAGGACCAAATTAACTTACAAGTAAATATAAGAGCTTATTTCAACAAAATAATGCCTTAATAATGGTGAAAAAGTGTTAGATCCATTATTAAAACTTAAACCAGCCGTTTTGTCTCACGCCAGCCAAATAAAACTCGTTTGGATATAAAATATCTTCGTGGAAATTTACTGCAAATATTGCAAAAATGAACTGAAAAACCACATTTGTTGTTACATCTGGGTCTAAAAATGGTAGAAAAGCAGAAAAAAACAAATTCTGCTTTTCTGCTAACTAAGTTAAAAGTTTTTTAACTGATGGAGAAACGCGAATCGACGTGCTTTCAAGCAGAACGTTTTTAAAAAACATGCGCACTTAGTGTCAAAGTGCGCGTGGATTTCAAAGGCATCGCACCTTTTCGATGCCGTTTCTGTGTAAACAAAGACTGTAATGACGACATCTTCATGTAAATGTGTCAACAGAAATCATCGTCATGAGTTTGTTGGTTCCATACAACTTGGTTGAAAATAAAACCGATTGCAGTAACTGAACAGTTTTTTCTGTGGCTGGTTTCCTAAAGACGAGTATCGCAGATATTTTTCAAGACCAGAACTGGAGTTCGAGTCGCTGTTATTACCATAACAAAGAGACATCACGATTGTACCAGAACTTATGGGGACAAAACCGACCGTCGGTTCTCTTCCGGTGGAAAAACCTGCATGGCGTAGCGAGAAATGACGAAGTAGATGTTTTGCCATGACGTGAACTGACTGGGTTTTAAAACAAAGGCGACGTCACTGATGCTTCACCGATGAGGAAACCACACACCTCCAGCTTCCGCTTCCTCTGCTTCGTACCAAACTGCTGCTTCTGCTTTTTGAAGAAGCAGTTTGAATGAAATGAAAATTCATTCTCAGAATGAAAATTCTGAGAATTTAGATTTTTATTTGATTTTTAATCCCAGAATTCTGACACTTTCATCAGAAATTGTAATCCCGAATTTTTATTTTATTCTGAAAATTCTGACTAATCTGGGAATTCTGACTTCAGTTTGGGAATTCCGACTCAAATCCCAGAAGGTGCTGAAGCCACCCACCTCCAGCTTCCTCTTCCTTTGCTTCTTGCCGAGCGGCTCCTTCTGCTTTTTCGTGCGATGTGGCTCCAGGTTCTCCTTGTCTTTCCTCTTCCTCTTCTCGCTCTTGTCCTGGTCGACCTCCAAGCCTTTCCCGACGTAATTCTTCCTCTTCGGTGACGGAGACACCGGCGCCATCTGTCTGTTATCATCAGAGTCGCCCAGATCTCCCACCGGGGAGAAGTATTCGCCTTTGTCTCCTCTGGGCGGCGCCGCCTCCCCGATCACCTCCTCCGGCGCCTCCAGGACTCCAGAGATGGAGTTGAGGTCCGCCGACACCAAAACGGACGCGTCCTGCCTGGCGGCGGGCTTCCTGGTGCCGGACGCCGCGGTGGCGGCGGCGAGCGCCGGAGGCTTGCAGTAGTTGTGCTCCAGAAGTACGACGACGCCGCCGGGGCTCATCACCAGAGCCAGCGACTCCAGGGAGAACGGGTCGCCCTCCATCTTCTGCTCCTCAGCCTCGTCCGACGTCTCCGTCTCCTCCGAGTCCCCGGCGTCCGGGTCCATTTTCAGCGCCACGTCTGCCAGCACCGACAGGTCCGCGCCGGCCAGCTGCAGAAGGCTGGACGCGCCGACCTGCTCCCTGATCCTCAGCCGCTGCTCGCCGTCCTCCTCGTCCTCCTCATCCTCCCTGACGGCGTGGCACACGCTGGGCGTCCGGGTCCGGCCTCTGGACCGCTTGTTGCCCGGCGCCGCCTCCGGGGCTTCCTCGAACGCCATGCGACACATCGAGGCGTGGTCCAGCGGCAGGTTCTGAACAGTGCGGCACACCATGACCGGAGCGACGGCAGGTCTGGGCGAGTCTTTGCCCGCCACCCGCTTGCCGGGGGATTTCGGGGAGGGACCCAGGGGCGTCTTCTTGGACTCCTCGGGGTCCTGGTTCCGGCTCGGCGGCGGGACGATGAGCGCGTTGCCTTCGCCGGGTTTCGAGGCGAAGGGAAGCAGCTGGATGCCGTGAGCGGGTCGGCAGGAAGGCGGCGGCGTGAGAGCGATGGGGGAGTCCAGAGGCTTGTCGGAGATGGGCGGAGCCTCGCTTCCCGGGTGCGTTGGCGACGGCGCCGGGAGCGGCGGTTTGCTGTCGTTCTCGTCTGTGGAGAAGGAAACGGTCTTCCTGCGTTTCTTCAGAGGAGGAACGAAAGCGTTTGGAGACGAAGGGCGAGGGCCGAGCGGAGACGAAGGAGCCGCCGGGATATCGGCCTTGATTTCCTTAGAAACGCCTAAAGGAGAGACAGATTAGAGAAGATCATGCAACTATAACTCAGAGGCTGAATGAGGGAACCAGATTCACAGTGAAAGTTTAGTCTGACTTTAATCTCTTGAATCAAAATTCCAACTTTAATCTGAGAATTATGACTTTAATCACAACTGCACCTCTAAAATAATCCAAATAGACCTCAGACCTCGAGGTTTTGTTTTCCAAATCTTTAGTGAAATCAAAGGTATTTCCGGCTTTTATTTGTAATTTGCCTCTGGTTTTGGAGGCTTAATAGAAACAAGATAAGAAATGCTGACTGACCTTTTCTGATGTCGACCTTCGGAACGGCAGCTGCAACAACATTCCTGAGAAAAACAGAAGAAAACATTATTTGAACAGGAAATAAAGACAAAACTATTTTACCCGACATATTTCTATTTCATATCTACTGCATCTAAATTTATTTTCAAATATTTTCCTGATTTATGCAGATAAATTGTCAGATTATTTCACATTTTGCTGGATGATAAAGAGCAGAATTTATTGTAATAAGCGATAACATTGTTGGTTTGAGGCTATTTTCAAATAGCATAATAAGTTAAAGATGAATAAACTTTGATTTCTAGAGAACATTTTACCCTGAAATTTGAAGATATTCTAAATATATCAAACAAAACAACTGAAAAAGGCCTGCAGCGATATAAACTTTTACTGGACGATATATCGTCAGAGAAGCGATAAATGATAATATTGTTGCTTTGAGACTATTTTCAAGTAATATAGTGGTAATAATGGCAGAATAAAGCAGGGAAACTTTCTCTAAGACCAGTAAACTTTGGTGTCTAAAGAACATTTAGCACTGGAACTGAAAGATAAATTAAATATACAAACAACAAATAAAATGATCCAGTTTATGGTAGAAACAGAGAGAGGAGAAAATGATGAATAATGCAAATGGAAATCATCAAGCTAGTTTTAAATTATCAGGCGATTAATTGATTAATTGCAACAGCTGAAAAATATCGATTTGAACATTTTGGACCAAAATGATGGTTTTACTTGAATATTTATTAACTTGTTTTGGAATTCAGCAAACAGGATTAATGTTGTTGATCCTAATTAACCTCAAACAGGATAAATTTTAACTTCAGACAGTGAGAAAAAAAATGTATGTATCGTTTTTTTAAAAACACAACATGCCTGTCATCTTCTTTCTCAGTTGTGCTGTCCATTGTCGACTCATCCATGGAGTCCGGACCGGCACTTTCCACCAGCTCCCCTTCCTCCTCCTCCTCATCCTCAGAAGAGGACGAAGAGGAGGACGCCGAAGAGGACGAACCCCCAGAGGACGAAGACAGGCTCTCGTCATCGCTGTCACTACTGAGCCCGTCATCTATAAGAGAAAACTAAGTTAGTTCACTGGTTTCTTCACTGAAAGTAGAAAAATAAACATTGAGAGAATCATTGAGTTTTACCATCTGATTCCTTTCCACTCTCCACTTCTTCGTCCTCCTGCGGACAAAAGGAAAACATTATGAGGGAAATGCTGCCATCTAGCGAAAATCAGGAATTACTCCTACAACGATTAAGTTGGGCTGCAACTAATGATTAGTTTAGGAATCAATTGTTCTGATCATCAATCGGATAGAAAAATTGGCACATTCATACATATTTTCTTTAACCAGAAGCCTCTTTTATACAAATATTAAAAGGATGCAAAAAGATTTTTTTTTAAATAAGAAAAGAAACATTTTATTGCCCAAAACGGAGTAACAAATCAATCCTTCAGTAAATTATTGATTATTTGTAGCTCAGGCTACAAATTTAGCTGCAGATATTTGCTTTATCTGCAGAAAATAAAACCAATAATTTTTATATCAACATGTTAAAAGCTAAAAACTTTCTGCTTGATTTATTGTCAGAGTCGATCTGCTGAATATTTTCTTTAATTAATTGGTTAATAATTGTTTGACGAGTTCTGGGTGGGATTTATTTTAATCTTAAATGCAAAACGAATACATTTTTTGGACGTTTTTGGCTTAATTACTCCACTGACTGTGTTGAGTCTTCATAATCCAGTTAACAATTAATAAAGAACTAAATTAGTTGACAATTACTTCAATAATTGGTTAATCACAATCTGATGAATCGTTTCAGTCATAATATTTTTGTACATTTTGTATTAATTACTGCTCTGCCTGTGTTCTTTCAACTATTTATTTTTTGTGTGTTTGCATACTCCAGTTAACGATTAATCGATTACTAAATTATTCGACAACTATTTCAATAATTGATTAATCGCAATGAATCATTTGAGCCTGAAAAGATTTTGTAAGTTTTTTTCTTAATTACAACTCTGAATATGTTCTCTCAGCAAATAACCTTTTTGTTGAGTTTATATACCCCAGTTAACGGTCAATTGATAACTACATTAGCTCACAGTTATTTCAATAATCAATTAATCACAATTAATCAGATTAATCGTTTCAGTCTTAATATTTTTCTTCATTTTGGACTCAACTCCTGCTCTGATTATGTTCTTCCTTCATCAAATGGCTGAAGGAAGATGAGTCCAAACACTCCAGTTAATGATTAATCGATAACTAAATTAGCTGACAATTATTTTTTAATAATCAGTTTATCACAATCGTTTCAGCCCTAAAATATTTTATTTTACCCAATATGTTTTATCTTAATTATTGATCAGTGTGTTACTGTCTCAGAAAATGGCCTTTTTTGAGTCCATTTAATAAATAATCGTTTACTGAATTTGTTGACAGTTACTTGAAAAATCGATTAATCGTTTCAGTCCTATCTGAAAATTTACATTCAGTTATTTTTTTCAGCTCAAAATACGCCAGTCTAGTTTGAAATATGAGTTTCAGAAGTGATAAAAGCGTCTCATACCTTCTCGCTCGATGAGCCGTCGGATGTTTCCTCTCCTTCGCTGTCGAGCTCCCAGGGTTTACGACTTCTTGGCTTCTTTTTCCTCCTCTTGTTGTCCCGATCAGCTGCATGCCTGTCTGCCTCTGGCATTCTCCCAGCTGAGAACCAGACATCAATTTAAGAGTTAATTCTTTTCTATTGATTAATTTATACCCGTCTTTCTGAAGCGGCAACATCAACAAACCTTCATCATCTTCATCTGGTGGAGTTGAAGGCCGAGGCCTCTTTAAGTCTCCCTCTTTAAACTCCTGAGGTTCTTTCCTTTTCACCTGCACCGTTGAACATCAGCATGTTTTGTTAATCGTAAAAACAAAGGTCAATGAATGTTATAGTTCCAGCTAAGCTTTACAGTTGTATTTAATAGCACACAATCTGGGAGCACCAAACATTAAATGAGAATATCTAAAATTTGGGAACAGCTTGGTCTTTTCTAAGAAATAACATTTAAAACTGGCAAAAATCTTCAAGGAACAGATGTGGACCATTTCAAATTTAAAAAATTATGATATTTTTACCTTGAATGAAGGTAACCGCAGCGCTCCACGAAGCGAAAACCCCTCCAAGCCCCCACTTTTTGCCCAATCCACAAGAGACATCAGAGGCTCTCGAGGACGGTTGACCTTTTCCTCTTTCTTTTCATCGTCCCGTAAGGCAGAGACTCCTCTAACCATCGTCTGGAAAGGCTGAAAAACAAAACATTTACAATTTAAAATCACAAATGGCTTCAATTAGGCACAACTGCTGTCAATCAAGCTTTTCACATGTTGCTTTTAGAAGGATTTTTAGGTGCAGACGCATTTTTTGCTACAACTAATGAAGTTGTTCACTAAACAACTTCATTAATCGTTTAGTGGCAACTTAGACTTCATCTTGCCTAAGATGCATTTTAGGTAATAAAATGTTTATTTTTAAAAGGGATTACAGTATATCTTTGTATATTTAAAGCTTTTTTAACATTGCATAAAAAGGTTTCAGAGAAACAAAATGTAGAAAGTGACAATGTTTTTATCCGATTAATCGTCAGAACAATCTACAGAATGACTGATTAATCAGATAACTGTTAATTGCAGCCTTAATTTCATTTACCTACTTGGAAATGTTCTTATTTTAAAAAATAATTGATTTGTTTACTTGCATATATTAATGCATTTCAAATATTTTATAAATAAACTGGTTTATTGAAAAATTTGCAGAATGGGACCGTTTTTATCTGATTAATCGATTAATTGTCAGAATAATCGATCACAAAAATAATTGTTGGTTGCAGCACTAAACTTTTGATAACTTTAATTTTAACAGCAACTCTGACAGATCATCAGTAGAGCAGGGGATTAAATTAGCTAATCTACCACCATATTGTTAGCTTAGCTAATAGCAGCGGTCGCTAACCGACCACCGCGATCATTTACTAACAGTCACAAAACAAACTTCAAGTCTGAAAACATAAAACTGTAGTGGACTGGATGTTCTGTTCTTTGTGTGGGAAATGTCTCAGTGTTTTTTGGTGTTGAGTCATGAAACACTGTTGTCAGTTGCTACGGCAACGGTTCTGCCTGTAGCGTAGCCGACACAGAGCGAGAAAAAAAGTGGCTTTGAATCGTTTAAGTTTTTCTGTGTTAATTTTCTCTTTGTTGGGACGCACTGCACCAAATTGGTAAAACCAACATCTCCAGCTTTGATTTAGCGAATTATTCCACCGCAGATTCGATCGGCCTGGAAAAGCATCGTCTTTTTGCTCTCCAGTATTCCAAACACAACATGTCAAAATGATGCATCCATGATGTTTTCATGATGTGAAGCACTTTGAACTGCCTTGTTGCTGCAATGTACTACAGAAATAAAGTTGATTGATTGATTGATTGGTTACCTTTGCCTTGGTCTCCTTCCTGTCCCACCATTCATCAAAAGTGGCGAAGGCAACATTCTCCACCATTTTGCGGTTCAGGTCCCTTTGCACGATGTTCTTCATCTCCTGGATCAACGAGGCCAACACCATCTGAACCGTCGCTTCGTGCGGATTCTCCGCCATCATGGGCATTGCCTCCCCGGAGGCGCTGTACTCATCCCCCTCCCCGGTCAGCATGGTGCCATAGCCGGGCGGCGGCATGTAGGATTGGAAGTGAGGCGGTAAGACGTGCGGCGGCCACCCAGAGTGCGGCGGCGGGATGCTGTGGTGTGGAGGCGGTGGTATCTGAGTGCTGTGGGGTTCATGGTAGGGGTATGACATATGGGGTGGCATGTATCTGTGGTCCTGGTCATAGTGAGCCCCTGCCCCATTGCCCTCTTGGTCCATGTAGGGGTGGTGCGTGTGAGGCGGCGGCATAGAGTGAAGGTGATACGATGCATAGTCTCCGGTCGCAGCTTCGCTCGGCCCTGGCGTGCCATTGGACGACGACAAACGCATCTGATGCAGGCGGCTTAGCATGTGGGTTTGCATTTGGAACGACATCGGGGCTCCACCGCTGTACTGGTTCATCAGCTCCATGGAGGTGGCGTAATCGTACATGTGGTGGGGCATCGGGGGAGGATACTCGGGGTGTAGCTCCATGTGAGGAAGAGGTGGAATCCCAGGCGGAGGCGGCGGCTGAAGGGAGTAGCCGGGCGGAGGAGGGGGCGGTAAATGGGGCGGGTAGGAAGGAATCGGCGGGTGCATGGACGTCCCAAAGTGCTGTGAGGAATCAGAGATGGGTGGCGGAGAGGATGAGGGGTCTGCTGGCTGTGAGATTCCGGCGGCGGTGGCGGCGGCTTGTGAGGACGACGGTGTTGATCCTGAGGTGACTGTCGGCTGGTGAGTTGTGACGGTCGTTATGGTGGTCGTTTCCTCAGCGTCGTCGTCTGAGATCTCCATGTCTTCGCCAGAAGAATGAGGAGACGCCTGACAAAACACAGAGGTTATAGTTCAAGGAATCACCAACTCTTCCACTTAAACAGAAAACAAAGAAACAAGTAAATAAATCATTCCTTAATTTTGGGAGATTGGTCGATACTTACGTCTTTACCTCAGCAAATGTCTAAACCTCAACCAGTGATCTCAACTGCTCTAGCGAGAGGCTCACCCCGAATGGTGGAATAACCTCAGTGTAAGTCAGGGGTGTCCAAAATGAGGCCCGGGGGCCGTTTGCGGCACTCGATGTGATTTTGTACAGAACAAAAATGGCAGCTCAAAGTTGGATTCTGATCCAGTTAATCAAATCTTAGAGTGAAATGTCCACAGAGAAAGTTTTCTAAATGTGCAAATTACAACACAAAGTACTAATTTAATTAAATTTCATGAAGCAGAAACACAAATTATTTAACTTTTTATTTTTCCTTCGAGATTAATGAAGTATTTTTGAATTGAATTTGAAACATTCAGCAACTTTTACTCAAGGGCACTTTGTTAAACTTTTTAGAAAAGTTTTTGAAGAATGGGCGACCTGCTAAGAATATGAACAAAAAAATTCAGATGGTAAAAAACCACCAACATTTAAGATACTGTCTGTATTTTTTATTTTGTTTTACTAAATAAGGCAAACATTCTCAATCTACAATCACCTACATCTTGTTTTTCTGTGGAAATCACACTTCTTTTATTTTATTAAACTATTATGCTGTATTAGATGTGCAGATAAAAATATAACTTAACTTTTCTTTCTACAGTTTTTAAAAACATTTCTCAGTTGCTTTCAACTTGCCATTTTTGGCCCAGGAGGTAAAAGGTTTGGACACCTGTGGTGTAAGTGAGGATGATGAGCTTCGTAACGCACCTGGCTCTGCCCGTTAAACGGCGGCGGCGGCGGTGTGTGCGCTCCGGTCCGGACCGCCGGATCAGCAGAACCAGCCTGAGGATCGTCTTGCTGCAGAGGTTCAGTAGCGTCGTCGCTAACGGGAGGAGGAGGTTCCTCTGGCGGGACGATGTGGGGGGAATAATTTTCTGAGGGTTGTGTCCCTGCAGCGAGGACAGTCGGACTCTTCTTCCCTTCTCCTTTCCCCCGTTTTCTCCCTCTGTGTCCTTCTCTGTCTCTTTCCGCCTTCTTCCTGTGGTCCTTCTCCCCGTTGTCCCCTCTGTGCTCCTGCTCCTTCACAGCGTCAGCTCTTCGCTCCACTCCCTCTCTACCTCTGCTCCTCTGCTTCTCCTCTTTCCTGTCCTCCTCGTCTTCCTCGTCAGAAGCAAGGAAGGAAAACTTGGCCTTTTGTTCCTTCAGGAGCATCTCGATTCGAGAGTCCAGGCTGCTGCTGTGGTAGACAAACGGCAAACTTTCGTTTGTGGAGTCCGGCTCTGGAGAGGAGTCGCGATGAGGAGGCGGAGGGGAGCTGGAGGAGGAGGAAAGGTGGTGAGGAAGGGAGGCCGAGGAGGGAGAGTTGGAGGAAGATTTGGCGGTAGTAGGTTGGGATGGGGAGGAAGGTGGTGGCGTTTTGGGTGGGGCAGGTGGCGTGGTGGGACGGCGTTTGGGTTTGGTCCACTGGTCTTCGCGAGCCGGACTGTCCTGGTTAAAGTCCAGCGTTCCCAGCGTCTCGGCGACGGCTGCTGCAATAACGGAGGCCGGTGGGAGCGGCGGCGGCGGAGGGGGCGGTGGCGGAGGCAAAGCGCCGTGATGGTCCTTATCAGAACCAGCTTTCTCTGCCAGGGTTGAACCCGCCGAACGGGAGGAAACATCCTGCGGCGGGTTCGGAGCGGGATCTTTGGAGGAGGCGTACGCCGAGTAAGACGACGGCGGCGGCGACATGCTGTTGGACGACGATCGGTAGGAGTTGGAGTTGTATCTGGGGTCGGAGCTGTTGGCGTAGTCGGCGTCTCGGTCGCGGTCGCGGTCCCGGTCGTGACTGCTTCTTCTGCGACTGCCGTGGTGGTTGTGAGAGTGGTGGTGGTTGCGGTGCCGCTGGTGGCCGTGGTCGCCAGAGCGGGAGCCCACGCTGTCTCGCCGGTATCCCCGGTCGTCCCGGCGGTCCGAATGGTGGTGGGAGTGGTGGGAATGGTATTTCGAGGAGGAGTTTGAGTCTTGCTGGTGATGGTAGGACGACCTTCTAGAACCAACCCCCGCGGGCGCATATCTCCCCGCTGATTCGCGCTCCCGCTCCCTGTCCGGCAGCGGAGGCTGGTCGTACTGGTTGCAAATCGGCGGTGGAGGCATTGAGGAGTGATGCGCCATGTGTGAGCCGGGACCTCCGAGGTTGGGGTAGGGCGGATAGCCTGGCGGCTCGTTGGGACGGTACGATGCAGTCGGGGGGAACGAAGGGCGACCTCTGTGGTACAGCGATGGATCCTGTTCATCGGGGTAACGAGACACTTTAAAACCTCCAACAGAAGACGAGACTGCGGACGATGAGGATGAAGATGGTAACATGTCCTGGGGAGGATAGCCGCTGCTCAGAGAGCCTGTGTTGTAGTTCGGATGCCTGAAACAGAGAATTTACTGGATTACTTACAATCAGAAGAGCTATTTCTTACTAAATCTGAACAATTAGGGCTAAAACGATCAATCGATTAATGAAATAATCGTCAACTAATTTAGCAATCAATTAACCGCTAAGTAGAGTATGCAGATTCAAAAAAGGCAATTTACCGAAAGAACAAC
Source organism: Poeciliopsis turrubarensis (assembly GCA_010277015.1). Taxonomy (NCBI): domain Eukaryota; kingdom Metazoa; phylum Chordata; class Actinopteri; order Cyprinodontiformes; family Poeciliidae; genus Poeciliopsis; species Poeciliopsis turrubarensis. The sequence continues at coordinate 2,437,409 of VMRN01000022.1, forward strand.
AAATTAAGCCAAAAACGAAAAAGTATCAGGGCTGAATAATTGTGATGAACTGATTATTGAAATAACTATCAACTAATTTAGTAATCGATTAATCGTTAACTGCAGTATAAAGAATCAAAAATGGTCATTTTTTTTGAAAGAACACACTCAGAACAGTAATTAAGCCAAAACTATACAAAATATACACATTAAGGCTGAAACGATTAATCACATTAATCGCAATGAATCAATTATTAACTGATTTAGTAGTTGATTAATCATCGGCAGAATGACTCGATAAATTCAATTTGCTGAAGAAACAACATAATCAAAGCCATAATTAAACAAAAAATGCCGCCCAAAAAAAAACCCCATTCAGGTTGAAACGATTACTTGAACTAATCGCGATTAATCAATTGTTTTAAGATCCTTTGCTACAAATGATCAAGCGTACACTGAAGGAATTTTTTTTTTTTACATTTTAGGCAAGACAGCGTCTATTTTCTTATTTAAAAACTAATTATTTGTATTTATTCATATATTTGTACATTTGTATAATAAAACACTTCTATAAAAATCTAATTAATCGTCAGGATAGTCTATGAAATACCTGATTACTAAACTAATTGTTTGCTGCAGCTCGATGAACTCTACCTGCTGCCGGAGTAGCCTGAGTCTTGTGAGAAAGGAGTCCCAGATCTGGAGCTGTACGGTGTTCCTCCGCCCCCCTGTGACGAAGCAGAGGAGCTCGGCGTGTATGGACCGGGTAACGACGAAGGCGGCGTGTCGATACGCTGATCGCCAAACCCGGTATCAGCAGAACACGGCGTCATGCTTCCCGAGGTCAGGGCTTGGACTCCTGCGGCCAAAACCGCAAGCTCACTGGAAAACCTCCGCCGAATTTCCGACTGCAGTGACGAAAAATAACAATCACTTAAGTAATAACTTGATAAATTTCTCAATTACATTTATTTGAGTAACTTTAAAAATAAAATGAAAATTTTCCTGACTCACTAACTGATCATCTACTGACTGAAAAGTCGTACCGTATCCGGCTGCGCCGGCGTCTGAGACTGAACGCTATCCGTCAAAGCTTTCCCTCCGAGCGGCACCGTCTGAGGAGTGTAGGACCCGTTTACTATGAGGTCGTAGTACTTCTGCCGCTGCTGACCTGCAGAAAAACAATCAGAAAAACAAACGCCTTGCTAAATATATGATCCATGTTTGATTATTTACAGGAACTTATCTTAATAGATAGTTCCCACAAAACCAGACCAGAATTAAGTCACCCCGAAATGCGCCATCTTGATAGGCAACGTCAACAGCGCTGTAGAAACAACATTATTACGACTTAAATTTGTTTTTCTTTTTTTTTCCTGCTCTTCCGGAGGAACAGATCAGTCTTCATGATCAGCACAGCTTATTAAAAAAAATAATAAATAACAGTCAACAAGTCATTTGGTTTCCCAAAACACAAGGTTCTGTTGCATGCTGTCCATACCTGCGGTGCAAAAAATTAACTGAATGAAAGCTGGAGATGTGCGTGTTATTAATTTAGTGCAGTGCGCCACAGAAAAAGGAAAAATAACGCAGAAAAACCAGTGAAGAACAATTCAAAACCACTTTTTTTTTATTGCTCTCTTTGTCTGTTACGCGCAGACTCGTTGCCATAGCAACCGACAACCACCCCACTACATGCCTCAGGGTTTAACACCACAAGACGTTCAAACATTTTCCACAAAGAACAGAAGATTCAGTCTGTTGCAGTTTTATGTTTTCAGGCTTGATGTTTATTTTGTGATTATTAATAAGTGATCGCTGTGGTTGATTAGTTGCAGCTGCTGTTAGCTAAGCTAACACTGTAGAGGTTCATTAGCTAATTTAAACTCCTGCTATACAGACGATCTGTCAGAGGGTTGGTGTTTAAGTTGCCTTTTTTATTTTTTAACTGAACTGAAACCCATCAAATTCCACAGCCCATCTACATGTTACAGTTGTCATAGTCAAGCTAGCACAGCTGACCTACTTCCCTCTACCTCGCTTTTTCTTTATTAAAACTTTTTCCTGACCTTCTAATCTAACTGTCATAGTGTGGACAATTAGTAGTAAAGCGCTGCGTTCCTTTTACTTTCAGGCCTACTTTAAAGATTTAATGTGTTATATTGATATTTTAACAGCAAAAACCAATGCTAGTCATCATTAGCGACCAACTTTTTCTCCTCAAGCAGGGAGAAAAAGGTGGTTGCTACAATAGCAACCACAATAAAATGTACCTTTAATGTCTAGCTGAGCATGAATGATGTTTCCCATGACAGAGGTGTTGTGCAAATGCTTGACTGTGTCCTTCGCTCCTCTTGTGTTGGTGAACAACACCCTGGCCAGACCCAAGTGCTTCCTGGTCTTGGGATGAAACAGGATCTCCATCTCTTCCACTTCACCAAACTTGGCGCACATTTCTGCCAGGAAAGGCTCCTTGATGTTGTCATTGAGCCTGGCGAAGGTCACCTCTTTGAGGGGTATGGGACCAACGTAGAACTCATCGAGCTGTGGCAAAAAAAACAAAAGGTTAAGAGCAAAAAAAAAAAAAAAAAAAGCTAAAAGCAAAAGAAAAAAAAAAAAGCTATGCTATTCCAGGAAAGTGGAGTGACTGATCTGTGGAAATTATAAACAAGGAACAGCTGAAGTGCAGGAAGACATCTGGTTTGGAAAGATACTGTCCAAGTAATGAGTGAAAACAATTTTGGCCAAATGACCTTCGAGGGTGACAGATTTCACACAACGGCAGCGGTTTAAAACTGGTCATTTACATAAAGCCATCCTGAGTTCATGGCCAATCAACGAATGATCACAACATGACACAACAGCACTAAGTGAAATAATAAAACATGTTCTTAAAATGAAGTTTAGTACCAATAAACCTCTGATGATCAACTGTCAAAGAAATGATTAGTATTGTAATATTGTAAATATTAGTTTTGTTGTTTTTAGATAATTTGCTAAAAACCAAATTGTATTAAAAAAAAAGATAATTATTCAGTTTAAACCACAAAAACAGGCAAAAGTGGCAGGTAGTACAAACAACTTACTTTGTGCTGGATGTCAAATGTTTGCAGCTTTTCAACAAAATTAAAGATGAGCATCTCTTTTCCAAATAAAAATGACTGCACTGCTTTTAATTTACCATGCTATAAATTAATTCATTGCTTATTGTGACAGACTTAGGAACCACATCTTATTATTTCTGAAAGGCTGAAGAAGTTTCCGATGCTGCAGTAATTATATTCATAACACAATCGTTTAACTTGCCTTGAATTTGGAAACTTCTCAGGGGGAAAAGGATGTTACCCAACATCCTTTCACTGCCTTTTTTTAAGCACCAACCATCATTATTCATTTATGCATTTACTTCCCAAATAATTGAATGTCTTAATTTTTCCTTGTAATTTTTCCTCACCTTTTAAAACAAAATATCATATATTGGAGTAAAATTAAATTTAAATGAAGTGTTCCAGCTCAAAACTACAGTAATTACATTTTGTTTTTTCAGATGAATGTCTAACGGATCAATAAAACAAAGTGTGAGAAGTGGAGCCCACCTTGAACTTTGGCACTGGTAGGGATATTTCTGTATACCTCGACCATAATCTCCGGGGTCTAGGATCCCGGAGTTCTCCCACAGGGGGAAACCCGGAGTCCTAGACAAAAATAACACAGCAAATAAGAACTAAACCTTAGAACTGATCTGCATTTTAAAGCAAAAAATGTCCAGTTAGACTTACTGGAACACTGAAATGCACTCCGTCATATCTGTAAACCTTCTGCGTGACCCGCCGAATGGCCGGGTCCTGGACGAGTTTGTAGCTTTTCCACTGCAAGCTGACTGCTTTCTGTGTTTCGGTCCCACTGTCTGGATCCATTCTATAACTGAGGACAAGAAGAAAAACCTTCATTTAAAAGAGGATCTGCTGGAAAAAAAAACAAAAACAAAGTGACTCGACTTCTATGAAAATCAAATTATTTTTTAAGTTACAGTTTCAAGATTTTTTCATTTCCTGTGTACAGTGGATTCTTACAATGACCTCGATGTTTTTGTAAGTTTGCTCCAAACACAAAAATGTATATTTTTTCTGACTCAAGTTTCCTAATTTTTCTGTTAGTTTTCAACCTGTTTTTTTTTTTTTTTTTAAATCAGGCACTAAATCAGGTTGAATAAAAAGTTACAAAGGATGTTTCTAAAATGGTTAAGCTTAAAAAAATTAAAAATGTTACAAAATGTTAAATTGGACAAATTCAGCCTGGGAATACATATAGGTCTCCATTTTCTATTTTTTCTACATTTATCCAGACTTTGAACCAATTAAAATCTAATTCTGTAGTTTGAGGCTTTTTCCCTCACAGAATTTCAGTGCATGAGGGCAGCAGGGGGTTAATTGTTCCTATTTAGAGCAAAAACAGAAAACCTTGTATGTGTAAACGTCAGGAAAAGCTGAAACAGATTGGTTACATATTAATTTAGACTGTTAATGTTTTTTTTAGGAATTAGGTAAGGAATGTCGTCCTGGAAAATAAGACAATCAATTTGTGGTTTCAAATTTTTCAAGTCGGTCCAAAAAACCTAAATGCACCATAACAACCTTAACAAATTAGATGCGAATTGAACCAAGACTGATGTGAAGATTCAGTAATTACAGAAAAATAACTCTTGCCTGCAAAGGAACGATAAGCTGCGTCACAGCATTTAGCCAGAGATCAACTTCACTGACTTCTGGGTCGCATTAGTTTATTCTGAGATCACATTTAAAGTATATAAAATGTTTAGCATCATCATCAGCATGTTGTCGGCTTCGGTTAAGCTGCTGTCAAAACAATGATCAGCGCTACGTCACTGATCAGATACTTTAGCTAGCAGCTTGCTGTTAGCAGAGGCTAAAGCAGATCCACAAAATGCAAATAATTGTTTCAGCAAGCGTCAAAACAGAATTAATGTTCAGCGCATCTGTCCGCGTTTCAGAAACGTTCCTTAAAAACCGAACCTGCACGTTGCCGATCAGTCCGACAACGTAAACCAAAGTAAAAATTAGTTGTCTTCTCGCTTTAGCTAGGGCAAACTGATGCTACTGATGGCTAATGCTAACTTAGCAACATCAAGTTAACAGTTTAAACTTTGAACTTGAAGACCTCCACATACACATATTAGTTTTTATAAGTTGCAATCGTTATATGCATATCTTATCGAAACTTCTTCAGGCTGCCTTGTCCATGATTTAACTAATATTCGGCACCCCCACCTCTTGGAGACCCGCTCATCCGAAAGTAGCAATTCGCCGCCGCTACAGTGTAGGCAGCTGCAGCCAGGCCCGCGAGACCAAGAAGAAAAACACTGGGTCACAAACAGATATATGACACCTACGACCCGGAGTTAAAGCACATCTAACGAACTAAAACAATACCGCTACCATTCCGGAAATTAGTCGATAGACCAACGACCATCTACGAGCGCCAAAGCCATTGTTTTCTATTTCAAAATCCAGATATTGTTGAGAGAGCGGCCATCGCGTAACCAACCTGAACGCCTCGCCTGCTCCCCATCAATGCATGGTAATGCAGTCTTCAGTTGCTCACCCGCACTTTGCTTCACACAGACACAAAACAAACAACACATAAACAAAATATTGAAATTTATAACATCACTTTGAATTAAATAAAATAACAAAGATTTTTAAAGATAACTTACTCTATCATTGGTTGATTATTTGTAGTGTAAAATTATGCTTGAATCTGCTAGTATCATTTACGGTTTGAATGATGGCAAATTCGCCCCCTACAGGCGAAGTGGTGAAACAACTCAATAAGTATGAGTGAAGTAAAATTGATCAAAATGTTTTTCTTTCTCGTTTTTTAAAACAAATTACAATGGATTGTTATAAAACGTAAGAGTTGTTTTATTGCAGTATTAATTGTGCGACATAAACAGCAAATTTTGCAAGACTACTTAGAGTTAGAATACAATTAACCTGTGTTGTCCCATAGTGGGGAAATTAAGGCATAACATAATTAAGAGTGTACAGTCATTAAGGGCAAAATTTACAACTTAAGAGAAGTAATACTGTTCATTTATTAAAAATAAAGTATTGATATAGATACTTTTTACTGGCCAACAAATAATGACACCCAACCATAAAGACATAAAATACATGATCACAAATTAAAAATAATCCCACATAAGCTAGGATTTATTGCCCCAGTTTAAAATATTATGTTGAAAAGAAGAATTTCTATTAAAATATTTGATAGTATCATATTCTTCACTACAACATTGTACTAGAAGTAATTCAGTTATTCGAAACAAAGATGAAAAATTAATATTTTAAGTGAATTTTAGAAATTATCTTGTAACAATGACAAATTTAATGGATCCCGTCTAAGTATGTATAATTAAGTAATCATTTACTGCAGTAGCGTAATTTCAATTAGAAATATTTATGAATACATTTATACAGCTACAGATAAAAAAAAACTTTACAATTTTCTACACCTAACAGTTCATGTAAAATAAAACTGAGCTATTTTTTAATTTATTTATTTTGTTGTGAGTCAGTTTTTAGGATCTTAAATACGTTAATTTACTTAACACCCATATTCAGAAATGTAAGAAAAATCCACAATCTACATTCTAATTGAGCTTTTTTATAGCAAAAATTTCAGGTGGATTTGATGTAAAATAATTAAAACAAATTTAAACACCTGATATAAATTCACTCATTTTGATGTGTTCATAAAGGAAACAATAATTGCAATATGACAAAAGGAAAACTTTTATTTTTAAAGATTTCAGTGCATTTATTGTTTGCTCAGATAACAATTAGAAACAGCCTGACAGAAACTTATTTCAAATATATATTAAACATTTCCATTATCGTTTAAAGGTTACAATAATGCTAATATATTACCAATGAAATAACAGCAATTCTTTCAGTCCTTTAAAAATGTGGCTCAATACAGCCGAGTAGTGTCCTGCTCACCAGCAACCTGTTTAAAAACAATCATTAGGCTTTTTTCAGACAAACATTTGAAAACTGTTTAAAACACAAACAAACTTGATGCCGACTCAAAACTCATTTGACGGATTTTGCTCCGTTTTTTGTGTTTTAATCTCATCAAATGGAGCAGCAGGCGAAACAAACAGCAAAGCCTGACACAATCAGAGTTTGATGGAAGATTTCTGGCTGAAATTGTGGAAGTTGAATGGCAGTAGCAGGAAGAAAAGCTGAGCAAAGCACTGATTTTCCATGTGCTTGAATGCTTCTTCTCTTTCACATGGCTTTCACTTTGATCTGCTTCATCTTCATCTGCTTCTTCTCAATCTTCTTCTGCTCACGCCGCTGCGCCGCCTCCTGCATGAAGAAACGGGAGGAGACAGAAGAACAGCTCAAGTCCAAAACTGAAATAAAACATTTGTGTGGTTTATTTAAAGTGGAAGCTGAGGCAGGTTTCAGACCTCCAGACGGCGTTGTCTCTCAGGATCCTCTTCGTTCATGATCCTCTCCTTCTCGGCTCTTTTCTTCTCCTCTCTGCGGGTTTGGGCTGCTTCCTGGCGCTGAGCGTGCGTCTGTTTCAGGAAGTTCTCCTCAACGCGAGCCCGGTTTCTGTCCGCTTTCTGCTTTCCCTAAACACACAAAGAGGATTTCAAAACAATGCGCCTCCTAAAATATATAATTGGAGAATAATTTTAAGAGCTTCTTGTATGAATACTTTTGTACTAAATGTTTCTCTCACCTCTCTGTTCAGACGGAGCTTCTTGACCTTATCGATGCTGTAGATCACCATGTTCATGAGCGGAAGCAGAGAGTCCATGTCTTTGGGAGACGTGCTGCCGTAGCCAGGCACTGCAGAGCGAAATATCCAGAAAATCTCAGGATAACTTTAAACGTGTCGGACGGCTGGGCAAATTTTAGCGAGTCATTGAATTTTTGGCATTTGGAAAATCTGGGTTTTTTTCCCCCACTGATGCTCCCACTGGGTTTCCATAGTTACGAGTGATGTCAGCACACCCAAGTCAGCCATCTTGTTTGACAAGGTTGTTTTGTTTTATTTTGAATTTGAGGTCAGATAAAATTTAACAGTCACTCTAAGATTTTTATTTATTTTTCACAAAAATAAAGTCATAACTATAAAGTCACAAAATGCTAGAGTAAATTTATAATGTTACCAGAATAAAGTTGTAAAATTAGAAGAACTAAGGAGTAGATTGATAAACTCGAACATGAAAATAACAAAAAAATGTTTTCTTATTAAAAAACATTTCTTCCATAAATTTGAGACATTTTTCTGGTAAAATTACATCTTTATTCTGCTAATATTGTGACTATATCCTTGTAATTAAGCTAAAATTTTCATAGCCTGGCCCTCATATTCTTTTCTAAAACTCACAAATGGGATGATTTAAATAAAACCCATTTTCTTTTTGGTCATTTGTCTTTTTTAGAAGAGAAACCAAGAAAAAAATTGGTTAAAATTGGAATCCGATCTGGGATGAAACATTAAACTCATAATTTAGTGTCTAAGTGACAACACAGCAGAAAAACACTCCTCACCATTAAATGTAAACAGTAGAGTCTTCTTGGTCTCAGGCAGCTTTAACGGCTGACCCTCCCTGAAAACAAAACCATTCAGCATCACGACATCAAAACGAGGTTCTGGTCCAGAAACAAACGATAATTAAATACTCACTCTTGCATAATTTTTGGACCAGAAAACTGATCCGAGAAATGGATCGACTCGATCTTGTCAGCATGGTTGGTGATGTAGTGTACCATCTGAAACGATAAGAGCCCAAAAGAATGGAATAAATTTCTGCCACAAAACTCAAACATTTTGAGATTCAGGTCAAATTTTTTAGGAGAAAAACTAAGAAATTCTCTGAGCCCCAAAAGTTGCAACAACAGCCCTAATATGCTGCTGAAGTTGGGACCGTTCCTCTTTCCCGTTCCTCTTTCCCGTTCTGCCATGACTCCGCCATATTTATTTATTTATTTCTGTATCAATTTGACTCTTTTTAAGGATGATCAGAGGCGCCCCCTGCTGGACGGAGGCTAAACTACAAAACTAAAAGAAGTTTAAAGCGGACGTAATTAGTTAATCGAGTGGAACTAATTTTAATCCATTAATCTACAATTAATCCTAAATTGACTGTTTCCATCCCTGGTAGTAATTAGAAGAATCACCTTGTTATCCATCACACCATCCGTTACTTCCCCCATCTCACTGAGAATTGCCATGGAGTCTGGAAGCCCATATTTCGCCCCCGACTTCGGCTTGTCGCTGCAGAACTCGCTCTGTTAAAACAAATAAAAATAAAACATTGTCACTTTAAATATCAAAAATGAATCAACAAAGAAAAAATGAATCACAAAACTATTCACCAAGTCCTGCATCTCCTTCTGGAGCCGAGCCATGGCTCTCTTAGAGCCCACAGCAAAGACGAAAGTGTCCATGTCTTCGTCGTTAAGCGTCACTTTGACTTGCTGCACAGAAAAACCCAGACAGCACGGCTCAAGCTCTGCTCAGAGGAAGCAAAAACATTTCTACATCTGCTGCAGCAGAAACTCTTACCACTTGGTCAGAGGCGGGCCTCATCATCCTGGTCACCGTGTTCAGGAGGTCCTGCCTCTTCAGGAACTAAGACAACCAGCAGCAGGTTCAGTAAACACCAACAGGGGAGGATTTAAATGGCTGGAAGCAAATACCTTCAGTTGAATCAGCATTCCTTCACAGCACACACGACCAGAGCACCACAGATTGTAGATGTGTTCGTTTTCCTGGTTCAGCTTCCCAGTGCTCACAGCTTCTTTACTGGTTCCATCATCGCCTAGAGCACAGATCAATGCCAAGAAAACACTAAATTCATCAAACGGGGGAAACATTTTATGTGACTGACCAACAGGAAAACAGCACCTAACTGTGACGTGGAATGGAAAATTACATTGTGTTACAAAGAAAAGGTTTTTAAAACGTGCCAATTCCACCTATTGTGAACTGAGGATTTCTTCCAAACAAAGTAAAACAAATATTTTAAAAATGAGCATCAACAGATTTTAGGGCTGAAACAATTAATCGTATTAATTGTGATTAATCAATTACTAAAATCATGGTAAACTAATTTGGTAACTGATTAATCGTTAACTTGAATATACAGACACATCTGGAGCAGTAATTAAATCCCATCTGAACAAAATATAAATGCATGTTGCATTTCAAAAAAATAAAAAAACAGCTAAAAAAATAAGACTAGAAAATATTTAAAGTAGTTTTTCAAAATAAGTGTCACAGACCACCATTATGAAATGAACAAATAATTAAAAATTAAAACAAATCTTGAAATAAAAAACAAACTAGGCAAAAATGTATCTTTTAAATATTTATTTTATTTAATGTAATATTTATTTCTTTTCAAAAACAATATTCAGTTATTTATTTAATATTAAAAAATCTGAAGAATGTGCCAATTTTTTATTCAATTAATTGTCAACATAATCAATAGATTAATCGATACCTAAAATAATTGTTAGTTGCAGTCCTTGTAAATTTGGAAAACTCATGTATAATTTTCCTTGCCCATCAGAGCTATGCTCTTCTTCCTACTACATAAAATAAATATATTGTTTGTTAGTAAAACAAACAATATACCGACTATTTTAATGGGGAGGAATACATTGGCAATAGATCCTGCAGGGAATTTAACGACTCAAAGAAAAGACGGACAGACTCACCCACAAGTGCAAAGTTGCTCTCCAGAAGTTCCCTGTGGGAGTTAAACCAGGCCTGAGCGAGTCGGCTGTTCTTGTTCTTCCCTATGATGTAGTTCATGATGTAACACAGTAAACCCGTCACCATCAGGATCTCCATGTAGTAACTCTCCCAGCTGTTCTGCAGGTGTGCAGGAACCTGCAGAGACATGGCATGCAGACGGATGAATCACACTGCAGATCAACATCTGACCGTCAGAAATGTATCTAAATCACGTCCCAGGATTAATTAAACTAAAATGTAAGCTATTGGTACCATAAACTACAGCTGAATTAAGTCCTAGACGCTTTAAACTTGTTTTACCGTGTGGATTATGAGCGGGTCCTTCATGGAGTGCCCCGTCTTCTCCATCCCCTCAAACTCCTCCTGGTCGTATTTGCTGTACATATCTTGGTCCTTGGAAGAAATTACAATCAATTATTGAACCAATGATAGAAATACCCTGTAAATAAATGTTAAGGTAATGTACTTGTGTGTCGGAGTCCTCGAAACCATCCTGACCATCCTCCAGCTCCACAGTGGCTTCGTCTTCGTCGTCTTCAGTCTGTGAGGAAGGTGATGAGACGCGTGGCGGTGGGGCCGTCTCCGCCTCGGCTGTTAGATCATCATTCATATCTTCAAATTCTGCGAAGTCATTGTCGTCAAAGTCTGCCAGGTCCTCCCCATCATCAAATTCGTCGTTGTAACGTCCTCTGGTGGCAGGAAGGGCAAGGAGGAGCAGCAGCGTGGGAACCAGGAGGAAAAATGCACTTCGCATGCTGCAGTCTGAATTAAATATGGGTAAAAACACAAAATAAAGTTTCACAAAACGTTGCAGAAAATTACACACTCATTCCAAAACAAAAGCTTTTACCCATCAGAGAATAAAAAACTACTTCTCTGGCTTTAAAAACAAAACAAGGCGAATCATTTACAAAAAAAATCGTCCGTTTCCTGCGATGCTTTAATTTGAAGTGGGAAAAGTTACAAAAGTTTGCTGCTGCTGGGGAAATGTACCAATCATTACAACATCAAATTTATTTTCCCCATGCGCAACTGTTTTATTTCAAAATATTGAGTCACAGTGAGTTCAAATTAAACCCAAAAGAAAAATTAAGAAATGTATGAGAGAAAAAGAAACATTTAGAGATGAGATATCGTAAGAAAATCTGAATAAAGCTGTAGAAAAAAAAAGGATTTTCTCACAATATGAAAGATTTGAAGAAACTGTGTGAGGTAGAGTGAATAAATATTACTATGTGAACTCCAATCAAATAATAATGAATGCTAGTTTTATAAATGTGTAGAACTATGAAACCAGACTATAGTGGCAGATTGCATTCTCTGAAGGATCAAAACCAAACATGGAGAAGCAGGATTCAGTTTTATGCTCCATTAATCAGAAACAAACTTCCAAAAAGTGGCAAAAATGCTAAAACACTTAATTCCTTTAAAATGAAGGCTAAAACCTGATTTGCTTAGATTTGCCTTTGATGAATCACAACTAAAACATCATTAATTTAGTTTATATTTCTATTGTTTTCCTTTATCAAACCGATCTAATGAAATGCTATTCTATTACTTTATGCTGTCATAATGTAGACAATTGATTTGTTGCTGAAATAAGCCGAATAAATACTTACTCGATTAATTGATGAAGATCTACATGACAAACCCCCAAGTGGAAAAAATGCCTGACAACTGAAGCTCAGTAGACAATAAGGAAGGAAAACCGCTATGTTTTGTCACCACATTGATTCTTTTTCATAAATTAAACTTTTAAATTAACGCGAATAAACAAAAGTGCATATTTAACCGTTTAAGAGCCGATTTATTCGAACAAACTTCCAGTTAGTGTAACAGTTTGTGGCTAAACCTGAACTCGTGCTGCTGCATTTAGCGTGTTTACAAGCTTGATTATGAGCTAAAGCGATTACCTGTCAAACATTTTGATATCGTAGCGGAGTGCAACTGGTTTATGACGTGGATTAAAACCCCAGAGACGCAGTGAACCAAACCCATCCCCCAACTCACACTCACTAATTCTCACTCGCTGTTAGCACCTTTACCATTAGCATGCTAACAGGGGCTAACTAACTCAAACGACCGAAGACCCGAGAGGAAATCTGTGTTTTTCTCCCTAACACGGCAGGGAAAAACAACCCTGTTGAGACTAAATGTGTGAACAAGTATCTCACCTGGTTTGTAACAGTGTCAATAAACGTAAAGCTGGTTATGAATAAGAAATCGGAACTGTCCTTGACGTGACGTTAAATCTAAAGAGGGGTACTTCCTGTCCACGCAGGAAAAACCCTTTCAAAATAAAACATTTCTAACCAGTTATGGATTAGTGATGCTAACAGACGGGTGTGCTAAACTTTAAATGATGTGAAGCAATGGAAATGTTAGTATTTATCAGTAAGACTCTAAAAATTAGAGTTGTAAAAATTTAAAATCTTTGTGCATCTTTAAATTGGAGGATTACTTTACACTACAAAGTAGTTTATATGTAATAATGCATATATATTTTTTTGTGAAACAAAACACTTTTAGGACAGTGGAAATAATGGATCTTTCACTATTTAGCTGTATTTGTAACTCTTGAAAACCAATAGTAAGATTATGTTTGGTTGTATTTTAAACAAGGCAGCGGTGATGAAAATGCAATAATTGTTCAAAAACATATTTTAACTCAATTTCAAAATGTCGTTTGGGGAATAGCAGCATCAATTAAAAATTTAATGCATTAGGATTCACTAGCATCATGCCTAAATTTACATTAATGGTAGGTGCAATATAAAGTAATCTCTAACTAATTTCATAAAAGAATCACGGTTTGTTTTTTTTCTAGTAAAAAAGAATAAGAATTAAGATATTAAAAAACAATACTATGATTATTTACTCCATGTTTATTATTATTGGCAATTACAAAGAAACAGACATTTTCTTTCCATGTAAACCATTTTCTAAATCAATATAGTTTTTGATTTATACTTCTAACTTAAAACAGTAACATTTAAAGCTCCTCTGTGGCAACCAGAGATTTCCAATACATATTTTAAAACTGATCTGATTACAGTACAAATGATAATTTGTGATGTAATTAACAATATTTTACAGAATTATAGAAAGAGAGAAAATCTGTGCTTTTCTCCTTAACACGGCAGGGAAAACAACCCTGTTAAGACTAAATGTGTGAACAAGTATCTCACCTGGTTAAAATCTTTAACCAGGTATTTTAAATAAATCATGCTTCCACTCATTGTCCACACCCGCATATCGTTATAAATAAAACTCCTAAATAAGGTAATGCTGTCAGGAACAGTAAACAGTCGCCCTCTGGTGGCGACTGTTTACTAAGAAACTACAACTGTTTGTGAAGTTGGACTAAACAACAAACACTTCCGGTACAAACCTTCAAGACTAAAAAATAAATACGTAAACAAAATAATTAATAAAAAAGTAGATGCTTTAAAAAAAGTAATAATGCAGCAATGTAACTGCCATGATAATGAATTCTTTTATTAACACAATAACATGGTCTAAGAAAACTAATGTCAAGTTTAAACACATTATTGGGGATTTTATTTCGAACATAATAACCGGAAGTTGATCGCGTTTCTCCAAACTTGACGATTTGATGGCCCCAACGAAAAATGCTACCCTTTGTTAGCAGAAGTGGTGAAAAATCGCGTCTTCATTGAGGTTATCTACATCGATCAGTCGTTTTGGATCGACATCTTTGTACTTATTCTCCCAAGTGAAACCAATTAGTTGTGTTTTATTCAAAGGTTAACTTCTCCGACAGTTAGTTAGCAGGTTAGCTGCCCAGACAAGAGCCGCAGCTCGGGAGAGGATGTCTCTTCACGGGAAAAGAAAAGAAATCTACAAATACGAGGCGCCATGGACGGTGTATGCCATGAACTGGAGCGTCCGCCCGGACAAACGTTTTCGGCTGGCTCTGGGGAGCTTTGTGGAGGAATACAACAACAAGGTGCGCAGCGTGTTTTCATTAGCAGCTAGCTTCAGATTAATGCTAACCTCCCTGCGGACCGAGGCTCAAAACATCACCTCTGATTGCGCTATTGTCTTCAATAACACACTTATAGGTGATGTTTTGTCCAGTTGTCGTGTTCTTTAGGGGGTTTGCAGTCTTTACCAGCTTGTCTGTGTTTATTTCAGGTTCAGCTGGTTGGTTTGGAGGAAGAGAGCTCAGAGTTTGTCTGCAGGAACACCTTTGATCATCCTTATCCCACGACCAAGATCATGTGGATCCCAGACACCAAAGGAGTTTACCCAGACCTGCTGGCCACCAGCGGGGACTACCTGCGCATCTGGAGGGTAAGATGAACCATTACATAGTCCCTACAAGTCAGAGGAGTGTGGAGATTTCCCAGCAATGAATACATTTGGAGAAATGTTTTTCTTTACAGACTTTAGTGCCTGCATCTTTCAGTCAGAGCCCTCAAATTCAAATGCACTTTAATTTCACAAAAGAAAATTACATCAAAGGAGGAAAACATTTTGTCAAGAAGCATCAGAAATTTTGAGTTTAAGCTCAGAAATTTTCAAGAAAGTAACTTGGAAATTTCTGAGTTTGAAAAGTTAAAAATTCTCTCAAAAATAATTCCAAATATACATTTTTGAGAAAAAACAAGTTTGGAAAGTCAAAATGTGCTAGAGAAAACTTGTGTAATTTGAGGTTAAGTTCAGAAATTTTCTAGAGAAAACTGTGGCGATCTCTGACGTTCAAAAGTCAAAAATTTGCTGGAAAAAATGTGAGAAAGTTTTAGATTAATCTCAGAAATCTTCTAGAAAGTAACTTGGACATTTCTGAGTTCAAATGATCAAAAAAAATTGCTACAAAAAATGTAATATTGAGATTTATCTCATACATCTTTGAGAAAAGACACGGACATTTCTGAGTTTGAAAAGTCAAAAAGTATAATAGAGAAAAATTGCAAATTTCTAGGTCAATTTCTGAAACTTTCAAGAAAAAATGTGGAAATTTGAGTTTGAAAAGTTAAAAACACTCATAAATTTTGAGCAATTTCTGTCTGACACTGGTCAGTTGTGGCAAAAATCTGTCTGACTTTATTGTGCTGCAGGTCAGTGACACAGAAACGCGCCTCGAATGTCTCCTGAACAACAACAAGAACTCCGACTTCTGCGCTCCGCTCACCTCCTTTGACTGGAACGAAGTCGATCCCAATCTGCTTGGTAGGAAATAAAATGAAGAAAACTCCTTTAGTTTTCATCTTGTCTTCTTTTGGCTTTAAATTTTGTGTGTTTCAGGAACATCCAGCATCGACACCACCTGCACCATCTGGGGGTTGGAGACGGGTCAGGTGTTGGGACGAGTCAACCTGGTTTCTGGACACGTGAAAACTCAGCTGATCGCTCACGACAAAGAGGTCTGGATTTTATTCTGTAATATGACCCAATTTAGCTTTTTGTTGTTGATCTTTAAAGTTGTTTTTATCAATAGGCTTCAGGTTCATTTTTTGGTTATTTTTATCCTATTTTCCAAGGCAACAGGGATTCATTTAGACTCTAATGACATTGAGCTTCATGGTGTAATTCGTGTTTCAACAACATAATATTGAGGCCATTTTTTCTTGTGGGGCTGATTCATCAATTATTGAAATAATCGTCAACTAACTTAGTAACTGATTAATAAATGTGAAAAAAATAAAAACACAGTTTTCTGTCCCAAAATGTAACATATTAACGGCAGGCTAAATTACAGCGAACATTAAAACTTATCGTCAGAATCATGATTTAAAGTCAGAGCAGGAATTTCTGTTGAGGAACGCTGCGGTGTGTTTTCAGGTTTACGACATCGCGTTCAGCCGCGCCGGCGGAGGCAGAGACATGTTCGCCTCAGTGGGCGCCGACGGATCCGTCCGCATGTTTGACCTCCGACATCTAGAGCACAGCACCATCATCTACGAAGACCCCCAGCACCACCCGCTGCTCCGCCTCTGCTGGAACAAACAGGACCCCAACTACCTGGCCACCATGGCCATGGACGGCATGGAGGTCGGGTTGCATTTTTATCATTAATGTCACCGCATGTAAAATGCTTTTCTACGGACTTAAAGACATAATTATTACTTGATTTTTAGGCAACTGCATTGCTGCTATTGTTCCAAGGCAACAGGGATTTATTGAGACTCTTTCCAATGACGTAGAGCTTAATTCAAACACAATTAATGCTTTTTGAAAAATATAAAAAATTGCGATTTATTTTGCTAACCTGCACTTTGCAACTTTTGTTTTCAAATTCATTGCCATGTATTGAACAAATAGTGGAGACGTTGGTAAACCTGACAGTTTCAGGAGCCTCTAAACGTCATTAATTGCAATTTATTGTGACAACAATAAATGAAAATTCTTATTCATCACAATCAAAGCTATTAGTTTCTAGTGCAAATATTTTAATACGCTTTAAATAGGACAAAACTAACTTTTCAGTTAGATATAGCAGCTTGTTTTAACAATTCATTGATATTGATGAAAAGGTTCTCGTTACATTATTCTTTATTTTTCAATGTACAGAAAGTTCAGCCTTCCTGCTTGACATAACATCAGTGCAGTGCAGGTCTAATTTTTGGACAGCCAACGATACTTTATAGGTATTTAAAGGAATTTGAAGTTAAAGCCATTTTACTTGTGGAGTTTCAGGTAGAACATTTTTACAAAGGGTTTTTTAAAATCCTAAATGCAAAATGTTTCTATTTTTTTAGGCAGCTTTGCCATAATTATGGTTCTGGTAATAATGCTTTCAGGGCCTGTTTACTCCAGCTAGTCTATTACTAAATTAGCTGATGAACATTTAGTAATCATTTTTGTTGATTCTTGTTAGACCTTGTTGAGAAGCTGCAGTAAATAAAAAGCTTTTGTCCTCCAGGTTGTGATCCTGGACGTTCGCGTGCCGTGTACTCCGGTGGCTCGGCTTAACAACCACCGCGCCTGCGTCAACGGCATCGCCTGGGCGCCGCACTCCTCGTGTCACATCTGCACTGCAGGTGAGTTTGGACGTTAAATGTCGTCGGGTGAATATCAAAGGTGACCTACGACACAAAATTCACATTTTGCATGGTTTTTGTACTCCCACCTTCTTCTAACTAAAACCCAAGCACTTAAAAAAAACACACACAGTTGTTTTTTGGCAAAAGCTTTAGTTAACCAGAGGAGAAATTGACAATTTTCAAAAAAACCCTTTAGAATGAAAAGTAACAAATCAGCAGGAACTGCACCGTTGCCAAGTAACCCCGGCAGAGTTCCACCTGTTACCTAGCAACCGAAGCTAAGCTCCAGCATGTTTAGTCAGCAGCAAAATAGTTTAAACTGTATTTTCTATTTATTTAGATTATATTTGACAAATATGAAATTGTGGGGGGTTATTTGAAACATTTAATTTGAAAAGCAGAGGAAGAAGCTAAAGGGGGAAGTACTTTTTTACAGCACAAAGTCTGAATAGTCCATTGTTAAAGTGGATCTATTGTGCCTAGTTCCAAGTTTTGCACATTTTTATACTTCCGTTTGGGTTTCCACTGCTACTAAAAACAATCTAACCGCTTAAAAACAGCCCACCAAGCCGTTGTTTGAAAAACTGACCGTAGCGTCATAAATCAGCAGGCACTGGCTGTTACCTGGCAACCCGAGTGAAGTCCCATCCGTTGTGTAGCAACTCAGACAGTGCTCTACCATGTTTGGTCAGCTCTATGTGCTTCATAATGGCTGCTGGAAAAGACATGTTTTGTTGCTAACTTGGCATCCAGAAACCGCTGGCTGAATTTTGTTATTTGTGCAGGAGGCTCCACTTCTGCTTTTCAAAGATGTACAGTTTTATGATTGTGCATCTGTTTGCAGCCATTTTCACGCGAGTGTAAATGTTGAACTCGGCCAGAAGCAGCTCATTTGGATTTGAAGTGACAAGACGCCCTAAAAACAACTCAATTCTGACCTGTGCAAACGAGAATCTCATTATCCAAGAAGGATTTTTTGCAAAATATGTCCTGTGTCGCCCATAAACCATTCCCAACCTTTAAAATGAAGCGGGACAGATCACATTTAATTTAAATATCCTGATGTTTTTCCTTTTTGTCAGCCGACGACCATCAGGCTCTGATCTGGGACATCCAGCAGATGCCGCGCGCCATTGAAGACCCCATCCTGGCCTACACCGCCGAAGGCGAGATCAACAACGTTCAGTGGGCGTCCACGCAGCCGGACTGGATCGCCATCTGCTACAACAACTGCCTGGAGATCCTGCGCGTCTAAAGCCGTAGAAAACGAGCGCCCCGCTTTTCACATTTGGACTTTTCAGTAGCTCTCGTCCTCCAGCTTTCAGGACGAGGAGTGAACTTTCTCTGAAGTTGGTTTACATTTATCTGCTCTTCTAATAAACACGTGTAAGCTCTTATTTATTTTTGCTCAGCAGCTGTAGGAAGTGTCGATGTTTCCTTGAGGGTTTTTTGAATACTTCTCAGCCAGCTGTGAGACTATTTGGAGCAGTTTAGATCTCATGCATTTCATCTGGTTTTTTTAGTTTGAGGTTGATTCAAACTGCTGTAGGTGGCAGAACATTGCAAAAACATGACATTACCAAGTATTTTTTATCTTATTTTTTTGTGCAAATATCTTGGTACACTTTAAAAAAGGCAAAACTAACTATTCAGAAAGACAAGAGCATGTTTTAAGTCAACAATTCAATAGTTCAAGTGTCAGATTCTTTCTTTTGTAATATGGGAAAAATATTAAACAATTAAACTAGTACTTTTTTAAAATCAATATTAACGAATTATTGACTTAAAATAAATTCCTATCTTGTAAATTTAATTGTAATTAATATATTTCCACAAAAAGCTACAACAAAAATCCTTGGTAAGATGTTTTTGCAGTGTAAATATGTAGGATTAACTCGTAGCCTTCTTGTGGATGCATACCATGTAATTGGTGAATAAAGCATCTGTACGATATATACTAGTCTCGTTTACCTAATGTGGGAGTTTAAGATGTTCCTGTGCTGCAGCTGACATTTAAAGTCTATCAGAGCAGCGATGGCTCCCTAAATATCCTCTTCTTATTTGTTGAGCGTTCATTCTTTGAGTCGTTGCATTTTTACTTTGAGTGAAGTTTGAGATGAGTTGACAGCTTTCTGCTTCTCTTATTTTGTCGTCTTCAGTCCTGTCCTTGTAGCATGCCATTGCAAGACAAAATGTACATAAATATAAATATATCAAACTTAAGATGTTGGTAAGCCAAGTGTTCATGTTGTAGTGTTTTTTCATAAAGTTTAATATTGAATTTGCTCTAATAAATTGTAACCTCCCCATGACTTAAAAACTACTTTTAGTTTTCTTTCCCTAGTGTTTACCTTTTTATGTATCTATTAAATTATGTAAAAAACAAATAAAATTTTGTGGAAGGACTATTTAACCGCATATTTTAAAGAGTCAAAGTGTGGCTCTTAAACTGTTTTTTCCCCCAATTTATTAAAATTTGTATTTTTAATCAGTAGGATTCATAAAAATATCTAAACTTTTATGAGTAGAACCAGGTTGATTCAGATATTTTTCTGCAGAGATGACTTTGCTTTATCCAAATGAGCTCGTTTGTAATTTATTAAACTTGGCAAAATATAACAACTTTATATCAGTTTGGGTTGATAACCTGGAATAAATTAGTTCAACAAAGCCCAAAAATATTTTAAAGCGTATATGGAAGCCCATTTCTGCCACTGTGAAAAAAAAAATCTCATTATAATGAGATACTATCTCGTTATTTTGAGATAATTTATTATCTAACTTTCAAATATTGAATTTAACATATTTGAAATTCAATATTTAAACTTTTCAGTTCAAATTTACCAAATCTTTAAGCTTCAAATTAGTTAAATTTGATGCTAAATTTCAAATTTAGCTTCAAATTTTCAAGCTAATCAAAATTCAAATTATTAAATTTGAAAGCTAAATAAATATTTACCTAGTGAATTAAATATTTAATTTGGAAATCTTACTTTTATACTTGTGATGGGCCAAATTAAATTAAATCATTGCTATTTTTTTACTGTGTAACTTTACAAATGGCACCTTTTCCATACGGCAAAAAAGGCTTTGATTTGATAAAACAGTATTTTAACACAAATGTTACTTTAAAAGTTCTACCTTATTATGTAGAGGGCGACAAAAACAATCATGACTAAGAAATGTTTTACTGAGGAACTTTAAAACAGGTGTCAAACTCAAGGCCCGGGGGCCAAATCCGGCCCGCCGTAGCTTTTTATGTGGCCCTCCACAGACTAGACTAAACACTAAGTGTGATTAAATATTATATTATCAATCATATCAATGCAGTTTTTATCTGTTTACTGCCAATTTATATCAATCAATCCCTACAGTTTCTTGAGAATTTAGTTGATGTTTGATTATAGTCCATGATTTATACAGTCAGCGAGTAAATAAACAGTCGCAATTATTATCAGTTCCTGAAGGGACTGAAAAGATCTTCAATAATATTATGTAATTTTAAGAATTCATTGACATATTAACAGTTTGTGAACAGGTTTTATCAACATGTTCTGGCACAACCGGCCCTTTAAGAGCCTTCAGGATCTTGATTTGGCCCAAAACGAAAATGAGTTTGACACACCTGCTTTGAAAGGTATTTGCAGTTTTAAATTGACATTTATAATCACTGTGTCTTCATATAAAATAGAAATTTCTGCATTTAAAAAGTCCAATTACTTTTTGTCAAACTAGCATTTGGTAGTTTTTACTTTTTAGCAAATTTTTGACTTTTTCCACTACAAATTTCTAGAAAATAAGAACATTGATCAGTTCTTTGGTGGAAATGTTCTCCTTTTTTCTATCTTCAAAATAATCCAAAATAAAATGTTAATACATCGAAAGTAAAGTTTAAATGCTGCCAGAGTAAAAGAGCATTATTATTCTCGTAATATTAACTTGTTATTTTGACTTTATTAATTTTTTTAGAGTGACCTTAAAACCAGAAAAAACCTTTACAGAAAACATCTGACTATATTCACAGCCATGTTTTCACATAAATGACTTTTCTGATTCATGTCATGAACAAATGTGAGGTTTAAGTTCAAATCTTCATCGTTTACAGTGTCAGACAGTTAATTTATTCAACAGACAACAGTAACACTGACTTCATAGTTACTAGATACAGAGTTCTTTATGCAAACAGCAGCTAGAACAGTATAAAAATACATTTTTTCTATATTGAGCCTAAACGTGCGATTCTTATACAAAGTGAATGCAGATATTTCTCAAACATGTTTTTTTTCTCTCCTTCCACTGTGGAAACCTGAGTCTGGGATGCCGTTTGTGTGTTTTTCCTCGATTTCCAGCAAACTGCGACCAGGAGAGGAGGATCATTTTTTTCAATATTTGGTGAGATGGAGATCCATCTGGGCAAAATATGGCTTTACATTTGCAGCAGGCTGGTCTATGTTCCTGGCAGGACCGGGTCGGAGACGTGTCTCTGGATCTCCTGCATGTCTGTGGAGGTCTCCAGGTGTTCGGGGAGCGAGGGGAAGCGCTGGCTGCCGCCCAGGAGCCCGGGAGCTTCCTGGACGCTGGGGGACAGGAAGTGAGGACAGGTGAGGTCAACAGAGGGCAGCCGCGGCGGGTCGGCCTCTGGTGACATGGTGTCGTCTGACGCCACGGTGAGATGGACGCCGCTGGAGAGGGAATCTCTAGATTTGTGCTTAAAGTCAGAATCTGGACTCTGGAAACGCAAAAACACTCAGATGTAGATAAAATGTTTAAATGCTGCCGCTTTAATAGATTTAAATTGCTTTTTTTGCTACACATGGCATGAAGCTGCAAAAATTATTCACTTTTACAACCACCAGCTTCAATTCATTTTACTAGGATTTAATGCAGTAAAGATACACAAATGAATAGTTGCAAATTGGAGAGAAAATTACACTTTATCTAATCTTCACTGCAAAGTTTTAAGTATTTTTTTCTAGTTTCTAGTGCAAATATCTTAGTAAAAGTGAGTACAAGATGAAACTATCTGAAAAGTAACTTTTGAGCAAGAAATAGCAATAATTCCTCAATACTGATTAAAAAACTAAAAGTTTCCACTGCCAGATTGTTTCATTTATAACATGGGAAAAATGTTTTATGAGTGGAATAATCTCCTAGTTGAACTAACACTTTTTAAAAATCAATATTAAGGAGTTATTGGCTCAAGAAAGCTATTACATCTTGCAGAAAAGTTAGTTTTGTCTCATTAAAATGTGAAACGAGAACAAAAATACTTGATAAGATTTGGTGTTTCACAAATAAAAATTAAAAATGCAGCAAAAAGGAAACAGCAGGAAATCCCAGCCATAGTTTGTCACATTTGGGTCAAAAACGCAAAGATGTGGAAACTCTTGATAGATGAAACATAAAACTTCAAAATGCAACACAGGTAGAAAACTCTGATTGGACTTCAGGGTGGCAGCATCATGCTGCCACCCTGCCTTAAAGGAGACCTGTTTAGATTATGAACATAATTTATACTAAAATACACAATATGGAGGAATAAAAATGCAGTTCTGATACCTGCAGCAGGGAGGCGCTGCCGTCTATCTGTCCAGGCTGGATTGGGGGTCCCGAGCCGTACAGGGTCGTGGGGTGAGGCAGGTGGGAGCTGGGCGACACGGCGCTGTAGGCGGGAGGTACCGGGGTCATCTGCCTCTGGAGGAGCTGCAGGATCACGTTGATATCTGCAGTCATACGGGTCTCCAGCCTGGAAAAGGTTAAAAGGAAAAGGTCACATCACGGATTCAAGCAAACAAAAGATGATTTAAGAATGACGGTAAAATATTTTAAGTGTGCACAGAAGCAAAAGAATCTGCATTGTCTAACTTGACGCTTTAAGAATGAAAAACACATATTTAAAAATGACAGCCATTTTTCAAGATGGCCTCCGTTTTAGAGCCTTTTAAACCAGTTATTGCATATTTTGGCTTGCGTCCCTTTATAAGTTTTTGACTTTTGTCATCTTATTCATACAACTTTAAAAGTAACATGAACAAAAATCAAATATCAAAACAAACTGAGAACTTTGCAAAAGTTGTCAAATAGTCGAAATAGTCGTCCAAATGGTTAGCATTAGCATCTGCTAACTTTTTTTAAACGCAGTTTAGCATTAGCTTCCAATTTTTTTTTATGCTTTGCAACTTAGCCTCAGCTTCTGCAATTTTTAAAAATGCTTTTAGGATTAGTTTAGTGAGCTTCTCCCATTTTTTGTGTGCAATGGGTTTGAGTTAGCAGAACGATTTAGCATCAGATTCTGCTAATATTTTTATGTATTTAGCAGTTTGACATTGGCTTATGCTAATTCTTTATATGCGTCTAGTGGTTTCAGTGTTAGCAGTTAAGATTCTTATTTAGTGAATCAGTGGTTAGTGAACCTAAAGTTTAAGTGCAAACATATGTTCTCTCCTGCAAGCAGGGCAGCCATCTTGAAAAATATGCTCCAGGAAAAGGACAGATGTAAGATTTCTATGGTTCAAAACATACAATTTAACACCAAACACAAACATTGAATTGGTGATTTTAGCGCTAAAATTAATTCTCCATGACAACCTTGGTGGCCATTTTGAGGAAATGGCCACAATTTTCTCAAATCTTGAATTTTTTTTTTTAATATGTTTAGCATTAGCACAGCTATTTTTTTTTAATATGTTTAGCATTAGCACAGCTATTTGTTTGGCATATTAGTGGTTAATAAACCTAACGTGTGGTTAGCTATGCTATGCTAACCAGTGGCAATAATTATCAATTTTAGTGCCAACATTTATTTTTCAAGAGGTGGCCATTTTGAAAAATTTCCATCAAAAAAGAAAACAGAAGATCAAGAAAAAAACAATTTCTATGGTTGAAAACATGTAGGCTGTGATCATCTAATTGGTGATTTTTCAGCATTTTTATTGACAACAGAAGCACAATTACACCCATTTTTTCATCATGTAAAGCACAGCAAAGGAGCAGGGGGTATAGCTCAGTGGTAGAGCATTTGACTGCAGATCAAGAGGTCCCCGGTTCAAATCCGGGTGCCCCCTACTGTTTTCATTATTCTAAAGGATCCCTGATACCTGTTGAGCTGAGACTGCAGGAGCTCCAGTCTGGATTCCAGCTCCCGAGGCCGATCCTCAGCGCAGAACGAAGCCTCAAACCCAGATCTCACCGCTGACTGCCTCCTCTGGTTCTCAGACAGCTGGCTGGATCTGCGGTCTGACCAGTAGCCGTACAAGCCTGACACACTGATAGGGGGCGCTGCTGCACAATTTAGAAAAATACAGTGATTCTTTGCATTTTCTTCCAAGTTTTCATTTAAAATCTGCATTTTTTTCTACTGTGGTCTTTGCACATATTTCATTTGATTTGGTTTAGCATTATTTTTGATTATTCTTTGATGTGGTAGTTCTTGTTTTACAGTGATTAGATAAATCAGCTACAGAGAACTGAATCCACATATTTTTTTCTTGTAGCCTTTGCACATATTGTACATGACATTCATAAACATTTGATTTGGTTTAATATTTTATTTATTTATTTTGTAGTTTAAATTGTTCCATTTTATAATAAAAAAAAAAACATTCCGTATAATTTTAAAAATAATTTCCTGAGTAAATAACAGAGAACTGAAGAGCTACAGTTTCTTTGCTAAAGCAAGGTTTTAGATTTTATGTCACCTGAAAACCTAAAATCCTCAGTATATTTAATTGAGGCCAACAAAAGCAAGCACAAAGGTCAAATTATGACAAAAAAATCACAAAGGTTTTAATTTGTATTCAGCCTCCATTACTCTTAAATAAACTGCGGTGCAGATTCATATTCCGAAAACGGTGATAAACATCCTTCCACTTCAAAATTACCTCAAATCCTGAGAAAATACCTTCCATTTTATCAGACTTTTTGTAAAAGTTCAATGCATTGTTGGTACCTGAGTACGGAGAGCCTCCAAGATCCACAGCCTGCCCCATTAGAGCAGAAGGTCCACAGTGGGGTCGGATGGCGACCCTGGAAGGTTGGTAGTCTCTGGCGTCAGAACCGTGGACGAACAGCTCCCCCTTGTGTTGAACAGGTTTAATTTCCTCATCACTGGACTGAGAACAAACGCTGGCGCTGCTGCAGAGATCCTCCCAGTGAGACCCGGCCACCGTCCTGCGCCGGTGGTTCACCGTCAGACACGGCTGGTCTGGGTACGAGTCCTCATGATCCGTCCCGTCTGCATGGATAAAAACGCAGCTCAAGACAAGATGGAGGAGAAAAAATGTAGGTAAAATTTATGACGGTGTATTAGAGGGGGGAGGGGAAGAGAAGGAACACATTTTTGCCAAAAAATCTCCGAAAGTTTCTGAGTTTGAAGAGTCAAGAATTTGATAGAAAAAAACTCAAATTTTCAAATTAATCACAGAAAAAAAAAAGGACATTTCTGAATTTGAAAAGTGGAAAATGTTCTAAAAAACTCAAAATTAATCTCATATTTTCTTTAAAAAAATAAAGGAGGAGTTTCAAAAGTGGAACCTTTGCTAGAAAAAACTCGAACATTTGGAAAAAAAACACGGAAATTAATGAGTTTCAAAAGTCAAAAAATGTGCAAAAAAAAAAGTCTGAAACTGAGGTTAATCTCAGACATTTTTTAGGAAAAAAAAAAAACACGGAAATTTCTGAGTTTCAAAAGTTAAAAATGTGAAACTTTTTAACACTGAAAATCTTCAACTTTCGAATTTCCAAGACTTTTTCTCAAAAAATTCTGAGATCAATACAAATTTTTGACTGTTTTCTTTAATAAAAAAAGAGTTTGGTTGGGAGAAAAATAAAAATAATTTCTCACCCGGCCGGTTCCGCCGCCGCAGGGAGCTTCTCCGATGCCTCGTCAGTCGGCAGCCGCACTCGGAGCTCCTGCTCGGGGTTTGCTGTTTTGTTCTGTCTGCCTGAGTCATATTAGATTCAGTCATTTAAAACCCGAACAGTAGATTGTTTCTAAAACATTTGGTAACACTGAGTGGTGTTTTAATGATTTGGCTATAATCATTTTGTTTGGGGCTAGAAGACATGCCATGATGCCCAAATGTCTTAAACCAAGTTCTTTTTTGTATCCACAGAATTTACTTTCACCAAATCTTGCAAGAATTCTTCAACAACAAAACACTTGTCTTTTCCAGCAGCCATTGTAGAGCAGATACAGCGGTAAAACCAGCTGACCAAACGTACTGGATCTCTGCGCAGTGATTTTACAATTGGAAGGTTTTTGAAGCGTCTAATTTTCCAGACAAAGAAAACATTACATTTTTTTAAGCAATTGAAATCTAAATGAAATTATAAAAATGTGAAGAAAGTGCAATTTGCATAATATGCATCATTTAAGAAATTGCAAGAAATAAAACTATTAGAGGCAAAATACAAATAAATGATTAAAAGTTTTTTTACTATTTACCTTCCATTTCCTTTTCTATTCCGGATAATTCAATTAATTCAACAAATTCCATACGAATGTGTTAACATCGCCCTGTAGAGGTACTCACATCTCTGAGGTTAAAGGTAATCTCCAAATTGCTCCAGAAGGAGTCGGCAAAGTCTGGATACATCTCCAGCACCTCCAGCAGGTCGTCCCTCAGGATCTTGTGAAGGTCGCAGTAGGTCAAAGCTCGAACGTCAGCGCTGGATTTCCCGGGCCTGCCGTACACGTGGTTGGGTTCACCAAAGATGTCGTTCTTTCCTGCAAAGAAATCCCAGCGAAATACTTCAGTAACTGGGAATATAACGCTGAATAAAAATAAAAATTAAAGGGATTCCTGTCTGCAACAGAACAAATGAACTGTCCTCACAAACGCAGCTATAAAAGAAGTGACCTATGCAGGCTGGATGTGATATTGATGATCAATGTGATTGTAAAATGAAAGTGGAGCTGTGCCCAAACACCTCGGGCGGCACAACACACAAAAACAAACGCATGCTGTCAAGATGTCAAGGATAGCATCAGATGGCGCTTTGGCCACTGGAGCTCCAAAAATATGTTTTATATGTTGTTTTAAGAGTAAGAGACAGAATCCACTTCCTCCCAGTGTTTAGCACTGTCAATCAATCTCACACACGCTGCTCAATGTGCTAATGGTGGAAAAACCAACTTACTGTCACAGGAATATCTGTGGCTAGGCTAACTAGCATTAGCATTGGTGGCAGATGTGAACCAGCTGTATCTTAGCACGGCGCTAAGTCCCACCGTCTGATTTTGATTGGTCGTTTCTGACTGAATGGTGTATTTCAAATATGTGAAAACCATATTTGTTTTAGTAAAAGTTACACCTGCAGCTTTAAAGCACAAAAAAACAACAAAATGTCTGTAGCATCCTGTCAATATTGGTGTCTAGTGAAAACGAGACAGGAACAAATAACAGTAACTACAATCGTTAGCACAATTTTTTTTCATTAATACAAGCAATCAGATTTTTCCAAAAACATTTCAAGTCATCTACAACAATCACCAATAAAGTGGACAGTGAATATGGGGTGTTTTGGGATTTAATTACAGCCTATTTAGGGCTGGATGTATAAAGACACATTTCTAAAACCATTTAATAGCAGTTGATATTGATAATTTTTAGTTTTAAATAGAAAATGTAATACTGCCAAACATTAGATGTGAGCTTTCATCCACAGTTTTCTCTTCAGCTGCTGATTCCATCCTGGGACCCAAAGAAAACAGATTATTTAGTGAAAATAGTCAAACAAATTCACTACCTGGGATTTTTTCAGTCAGTATATTATTGGTTGTTGTTTTTTTAATTAGAAAAATAACAACAACTACATATTAAAGACTATTAACTACAATGAAAAAGAAAATAATCATGTGATATTTTCTTGGGGGAGGCATAGCCCCCTGTAATCCACCTGCTGGAGCCGCCACTGCTAATCTTTTAATCTAGAACTGAATTCTATTGCCAAAGCAATGCTCACAAGAAAGATGCCAAAATAAAAGCATATTATCTGAACTGTTACCTTTACCTAATGATGCATTAGGTAAAGGTTCAGTTAGCTCCACTGCTTATGTTTGCAGCTCACCCAGAATAGCCACCACTACGTCGTCCCTCAAAATCTCGATTGAACCTCTGGAAATAAAGTAGAGGGCGGTGAGAATGTCTCCGCTGTGCACCAGGGTGTCACCCGGCGGCGCATGGGTCGTCCTGAATCGCATGGCCAGAGCGCGCAAGCAGCCTTTGTTGGCGCCCCGAAAAGCTTTGCAGTTCTGCAGCAAACTGCGGTGCAGATGGAGGCAGATGTCGGCTTGCAGGCATTCAGGAAAACCTTTCAAAACCTGCAAAAACAACCAAATAGCATGGACATTTAGTCAATTTTGCACATTAGATTAGCTTGTTACATCATTCTCTCTGAAGCGCATCGTCTCTACAAATTGGGTCAACAACTTCAATAAAGAAGCGACACAATTAACCTCCTGATCTGCAGAGCATCACCCCTGCTTTACTGAAAGCAAGTCGGTAACGTTATAAGGAGCATCCTTGATGCAAAGGACAAACACTGGAGAACTGGGTCAACACAGCAGAACAGAACATTGCAAACACACTGTGTCAAAGTTAATGCAGCAGATGAACCGTAAAAATCACTCCAAGGAAAGCAGGATCTGCAGTAGCTGGTAATGTGATGCATCATTTTTACCAAACAATGTCCTTACATGAGCTTTGGCTTCCAAGGAAAACTCTGTTTTTGCCATTGACAGGAATTTAAAAACTGTTTATCTATTTCTGTCTTGTTTCTTCATGAGTGGCATGTTTTTATTTTACATCTGTTCTTCTTTTTGACTTGTACATTGAAAAGTAAAAAAAACAAACAAACAGAAAAAACACAATAAAACATCCCATTCAGGTGACAAAGACAAAAGGTTCTGCAATTCAACAAACAAAGTAGTTCATAAAACAGAGCTTTGTCACATTAGATAAAATGTTTTAGAAATATTCAAAAACTCATTATTGAATATTTTTACAAAAAAGGATTGCATACTTCTCATATATTAATAACATTTCATGAATCTGTTGTGATATGAGGTTTTAACGGGTTTTTGAGGCTTTAAAATCACTCACAGCATTCATGTCGATGCCGTTGGTGTAGGACCAGGCGTGCTGGAAATACTCCTCCAGTCGTTGTCTGAGGCCTCCTGGGATCTGGTGGAAGCGAATGAACTCTTTGACCCGCAGCATCTGGGTGTGGTACCGGGCCGTGCCAGAGTACAGCCGCTGAATGATGGCCGACACGTTCCCAAAGATGCTGGCATACATCAGAGCTGAAGGAGAGAAAGACAAAATACTTGGTTTGTAGATGATTAAAATAAATGCCATCTGATGGCAGTCCTGTTAAAAATCTGCTAAAATGTCTGAGAATGTTTTTCAGAAGGACAGAAGCACCACGAATCTAGATAACCTTTAAGTATTAAAAAGGAAAACGTGAAATTTGGGTTGATTTCAAATTTTCAGATAACAGAGATATCACTTTTTAAGGACTTTCATTTGGAAATGTCCAGCAAATCCCCATAATAGAACTATAAATGTGATGATGCTTTCCTGCAAAGGTTAGAATGTGGTCTATACAAATCACGTCCATCACATTTTTACACAAAATCATTCATAGATTATGAGATTTTAGTTTGCTCAGGCAGATTAGGCCCCGACCTCAATGTTTACACTCGCACTTGGAAATGGCTGCAAACACGTGTGCAGCTATACAGCTGTACATCTACGACAAGCAGAAGTGGAGTCTCCTGCACAACCAGCAAGTGGTTTCTGGATGGTAAGTCAAAAACAAAACATTTGTTTTTTGAAGGAGTAAATTTCTGCCAAAAAATCTTAGAAATTTCTGAGTTTGAAAAGTCAAAAGGTTTGCAAGAAAAACCTCAGAAATTTTCAGATTATTCTTAGAATTTTATTTTCCACTTTTGGAAAACTATCAAAAGTTGAACATTTTGTACTTTTGAAACTCAAAGAACATTTCTGAGAATAATTTCAAAACTTCTGAGTTTTTTCTAGCAAATTTTGTTTTTCTCAAACTGTTCATTTCTAGAAAATGTCTGTGATTTATTTGTGGAAATGTATTACTTTTTCCCATCCACAATCTAATAGACTAAAATCTCCCTACGATCAGAACACTGTACTCAACTAAGACTTGCACTACTTTAACATTTACTCAAGTAAAAGTTAAATTATTTATCCAATAAATGATTCAAGTAAGAATGAAAAAGTATTTGGTAAAATTCTACTCAGGTACTGAGTAACTGATCAAATAATCAATAATTTTACATTTACAAATTACACCAAGTTAGAAGAAAGTTTGGTATTTTAAGCCTTAAGATGACAATAATTTATATAACTAACAATATACAACAAAACCAGGCAAGAGAAAATAATTTTCCTTCAATAAAAAACTTTAACAGAGACTGCAGGTGTGTGTCTGTGTCTGGTGAATTTTTGGTTCAAACATGTTTGTTTTTCATTCAGTGGGCAGAAAACACAGAAATGTACTCAGGTAAGAGTAGAAATACTTCATAATACAATTATTCAAATAAAAATACCCCTAAAAGTATTTTTTTTCAACAAAGATACTCAAGAAAATGCTAATTTAACTCGGTTCTTTCTCTAAAACAAATGTTTACTCACAGCCAATGAGCATGACGCAGATGGAGAAGATCTTCTCCGGGTTGGTGTTGGGCGAGACGTTGCCGAAGCCCACGCTGGTCAGGCTGCTGAAGGTGAAATACAACGCCGTAACGTACTTGTCCTGAATGGAGGGGCCTGAGCTCCTGTCGCTGCTGTTGTAGTGTTTCCCTATTTGGTCGGCCAGGTTGTCGAGCCAGCCGATCTTCATGCCGCCGATGCGTTCAGAGCCGGTGCGCTCCACGTTGCCGATGGCGTACCAGATGCAGGCCAGCCAGTGGGCGATGAGCGCGAACGTACACATGAGGAGGAACAGAACCGCCGCTCCGTATTCGGAGTAGCGATCCAACTTCCTGGCAACTCGCACCAGCCTCAACAGTCTGGCTGTCTTCAGAAGTCCAATCAGAGTCGTTTGGGTCTGTGGCTCCGTCTGCAGGTGAGAGGTCATGTCAGCGTCAAAGCAAGCTGCTCATTTCGACGAGGAAGAAGCTCATATAAAAAAAAGGCCACTAATGAATCTCTTCTGAATCTAATAAAATTGGTGTCAAACGTTTGAGCTACAAAGCAAAGATTTTTCTTTGTGTCAACATCATCTTAAAGATACTAATAAAAAAAACGTTTCCAGCACAATTTTTACTGCACAAATGTAGAAATATGTTGAACACCAACCAGACTTTGTAGGCAAACAAAAGCGTCATAAACGAGGCTGGTTCGCTGCAAACGCTGAAACATTATGACTGGGTCTTTCTTCATTAGAAGTTAAACGTTAAAATGTTTTACATCCTTGTTTGTTTAATTAAATCAATTAAGTAAAAGCGATATTAGGATACCAGCTCTCTGTTTTTTGACAAGTTTTACATGAGCGAATCATTTGTTTTGTCAAACTAAACACAAAAATGGCAGCCAAGCAAAGTAGTTTCGTCTCACCTCTTGTGACCCGGAGCGCGATATGAGCAGATCGAACGGGATGGCGGCGACGATATCGATCAGGAACCAGCCCTTGAAGTAGTGCTGTGCGATGCGGCCCGGGTGGCTGACCACCTCGTCGTTGCTGTTGACGTAGGTGGTCCTGAAGTTGATGAGGATGTCCACAATGAACATGACGTCCACCACAAGGTCCACCACGTTCAGCGGGTTGCAGGTGTAGCCGCAAGAGCCTCCGTCATCTTCCGCCTCGTTGAGAAGGAAGGCGGCAGAGTAGGGGGTGAAGATGGCCGTGTAGATGACCAGCAGCAGGATGACCCAGTCCCAGACGGCCTTGAAGGGGCTGTAGTGGAGGATCGTCCACTTGTGGATGCGTGGGGCCTGGAGCTTGTACTCAGGCAACACGTCGGCGCCGAGGGACAACACCTGCAGGTGGGAAAAGCCGTTTATATGACTGTCACAGTTCAAAGTCTTTGGTCATTTAAAGGGTTTCAAGTTAATAAGAATTAAGAAGATACAAGCTCACAGCACCGGTTACATCACATCCGGTCACATGATGGTTTATTAGGCTTCCTGTTCTATAGACTATACAACATTTTTTGCACAAAATCATTCTTTGACATTCTTAAAATAACATCTTAATTTGCTCAGTACTTCCTGCTTCCAGCTCCTTTCAGAATGAGCTGTTTTAGGGGCTCTTGTTATTTTAAACCCAAATAAGCTGCTGCTGGTCACAGACCCCAACTCAACGTTTACATTTGCATTTTCACATGCAAAAATGGCAGCTAACACATGTGCAATTATACAACTGTGTATCTTTGAAATGCAGAAGTGGAGCCTCCTGCACAAGAGCCAAAATGTACCAAGTGGTTTCTGGATGGTAAGTCAACAACAAAACATTTGTCATTTCCAGCAGCCATTGTACAGCGCATACAGATGTAAAACCATCTGGCCCAACGTGCTGCAGCTCAGCTTGCTAGGAGTGCCAGTTGATCGTGACTTAATCGGGAGGTTTTCGAAACGGCTCATTTCCCAGACACCAAAAAACACCAACTTATCACCAAACAACACCTGAGTGATTTTTAGTGTTTGAGTTGTTTTTAGAAGCGATGAAAATATGAAAACATCTCCATTAAAGTCTATGAGATAAACAAAACACCTTCATTACATTCTTTGCACAAAATCATCCTTAGCTATTAGGATTTTGAATATTTTGAGCTACTTTCAGAATGAGCTGTTTTAGGGCCGCTTGTCACTTTAAGTAAAATAAACTGCTGGAGGCCACGCCCCCAACTCAACGTTTATACTTGTATGTGAAAATGGCTGCAAACTGATGCTCAAATATACAACCAAACATCTTTGAAAAGCAGAAGTGGAGCCTCTTGCACAACCAACAAAACTGCAGCAAATGGGTTTCAAACAGCAAATCAACAACAAAACGTTTGTCTTTTCCAGCAGCCATTGTACAGCGGTAAAACCAGCTGACCAGATGTTCTGGAGCTCCGCTGAGGTTGCTAGGCAACAGGATGGAGCTCCACTGGGATTGACCTGTTATGCAAAATGTGGCTTTTGCATAATAGGCCCCCTTTGATAACACAGACAGTCAGGAGTGAGTGAGATCCAACTGACCGGTACGGCAACGAGATCCTCGGCGGCCCGGTTCTCATCCTGCCGCTGATGACAGGAACAGACCCGCATCGCCTTCCAGCAGAAAGCTTTCAGTTCACCAGCAGAAATCAGTCCCCAAACTGTCCCCTGATCTGCCTGAGTGCAGCGTTTTAACCCTCCATCCCCGTTTGTGCGCTGGACATGTGACAGCTCCAGCCAGCGTTCTGGTCAATCGTGGACCCGGGTAAGTGCTGGTATCGACCGGGTTCCCATATGGAGAACTGAGGTTAGCCGCTTCATGAAAACAGTGAAGTTGGGTTTGTTTGGAGATCATCAGTGCAGATGAGAAATTTTGCTGATGCGCCGTTTCTCTCGTCTTCATTCAGGCATAGGATAAGTAGGAGCAGAAACAGCTGGATCTGTGCAACGAGCACAGCTGCAGACTCTTTAACCCAGTTTCACCAAATGTTTTGGGACAAATATCATCTAACAGCACTTGCAAAAAATAATTTACACCCCTTGAACTCTTTTTAAATGTCTGTCACACTGCAAAGACAAACTTGAAGCAAGTTTTTTTAAGCAATAAATCAATTAATCGCATGATAACTTAAAACTTTTAATGACCAACATAAAAACTCTTTGAAACAAAGAAACAAAAACAAAAGAAAATAAAAAATAGATCAAATGTACAATAACCAAAAGCATGGGAAAGGGGTTACAATAAATGTTGCAATAAATCAATTAGTAGAAATCAATCATTTCTGCACAACTTGTAGTTTTTCCTTGTCAAAATATTTGGACTTTCCCACCTGAGCTGTGGATCTCTGCATCTCCTCCAACGACACAAAGAGCATCAGAGCTTTAAAACGTCTCCATGGTTTCTCTGCTGTTTTTCTGGGGCTTGGCAATAAATCGATTTTATCAATTTGGGATTTGAAGATTAAATTTTTGGAAAATCTGGATTTTTTTTCTGTTTCTTCACCAATGCACTCCTGGGGTTTCCATAGTAACAAGTGACGTCAGCGCAAAAAGCGGCCATTTTGTTTTTACAGCTTCTTCTTATTTTGACTCTAAGATGAAATTTAAGGCTCGGGATTTTTTTTGTTATGAGAATAAAGTTAAAATACGAGAAGAACAAAATAGTAATTTTATGAGAATTCCAGCACGAAAAATAACAAAAAAATAAATAAAATCAGAAATGTTGAGCGTTTAGTGAAGTTATGCTTTGGTTTTAGTTTTATAGATAATATTTAAATACTTAAAGTGGTTTTTCTCATTAAAAACAACTTTTTTCTAGTAATTGTAATTAGTTTTTTATGGTAAAAACATAAATTCTCAGAGCTTGGACCTGATACTTTCTCATACCATTAACAGAACTAACAATTGAAATAAGAAAAACGTTTTTTTTGTCATTTTTAACTTCATTTTTTTAAAAAAGAAAGTGTGAAAAAAGATAAGGGCACTTTACACCTGGATTAAATTGCATAGAAACATTATACATGCACTGTTTTACACTGGATTTTATTTAGAGGTTTCCACTTAAATGGGGGTGAATACACATCCACACCACATTTTTCAGATCATGTTCAAAAAACAAACAAAAAAAAAAATTCTCTGCCAGTTAAAATGAAAACAACCAGAAATAGTAAAGCAAATAGCTTCTCAAGACTAAGTGCATGCAGAAATGTCTCTAAATAAGTACTTGGCCATATTAGGCAGAAAGAAAAAACTCAGAGAAGTAAAGCAAGGCCCTTGCAGGGAATAATCAGGAGTCTATTATTGTAGGAGAGACTTGCTTTCTTTTGCTCCAACTCCATAAATCTTTACACAAATCCAGTGGGAAAAGGCAGAGATCCTCACATGCAACATGAGCGCTCACTCTGATGACAATATAAACACGCGAGGAAAGGTTCACTCATCCAAAAAATTTTATGCTATTGACTTTGTGCACCACTGTGTTTCATAATGGAGAGCAGGGAACAGGTTTGCATGCAACACAGCTTGTTAGCTTAAGCAAAGTTTATGAATCTATTCAGTGAAATATCCAATATGTGTCGTTTTTAGACGATATACAGACATATTTATGTCTGTGTATCAAATTCTGAGAGAAATTACGATCAACTTATTTGGTCGGTTCATCCTTTTTAAGTGAACATAAAGTAAATAAGCTGCAGATTCTGTCAACAGTGTTTACAACAACCCATTTCAACAGACTCAAGCTGTAAAATTTGACACTGACTGCGTTAGAGAAGGTCAAAGAGAAAGCAAACAAGAACACAGAAGAAATGGCAAGAATCAAACAGGAGTTTGGAGCCAGCGAAGATAAAACCCTGAAAAAGTACTCACAGGTTGAAGTTTCTGCTTAAAGCTCATGATGCCGCACAGCAGAGTGGAAAGAAGGAGAAAACTAAAAAGATGCTTTTAAAAAGAGAGGGAGGAAGTTCTGTGTTTGTGTCTGACTGCTGTGTTGCCTCGCTCTTCCTCCCCGTTCAGAGCCCTGCCCTCGCCCAGAGATCCGCGTCCTGCTCAAAAAAAAATCTTCCACCGACTCCCTGAATCCCGCTGGCATTTAAAAACCAATAACTGGACTGAAAACCAACAAGTCCTGCTCAACGAGCGAACCTTTGAGCTTTCTGTTTTACAATCTCCCTGGGAAATAATCATATAAACATTTACATGAGGGATTTTTTTTTAAATGTATTGCGCTGCGATCAATAAAACGTCAATAGCTGGCTGTTACAGTTAAATAACCCAGAAACAAGGTTATGTTTAACAGTGACATGCCTTCTGGCAGTTTGTAAATGCCATCCGCCCTGCAAAAACACAAAATATAACCAAGAATTTTTGTCTCGTTTCTACTGAAAATATTGCAGTGCACTTAAAATAAGACAAAACTAACCAAAAATGAAATCAAGGCAAAAAGTAGGAGCTGCTTTTAAGTAAACAATTCCTTGATATTGATGAAAAAGTGAATTATTTCACTTATAACACAACAATTTTCCCATGTTAGAAAGTAGATGCACAAGATGCATTTAATATGTGAATCTGTAATATTTCAAAACAGAATAAAGTACACTGCAAAAACACAAAATCTTAACAAATTTTTGTCTGGATTATACTGCAAATATCTTATTACACTTGAAATAAGACAAAACTAATTTGCAAGTAACATTTCCGCAAAGAATGGGAGCTTTTGTTAAGAGACTGATTTCTTTTATTGATTAGAGTAAAATGTCTTTATAAGTGGAACTAGTACTTTCTTGAATCAATTAAGAAAATATTTACGCTTATATTTCTTGCTGAAAAGTTACTCATGAATTAGTTTTGTCTTATTTCAAGTGCATCAAGACATTTTCTCTGGAAACTAAAAACGCTTGAAGATTTTGTGTTTTTGCCGTCTAGAAACCTGGACAATTATTCTTAAAATGTCAGAAAACATGATAAAAATCAAATATGATTTTAAACTGAACAACAAGAAAGCATCCCATTTTAAAAAAAGTGATTTCTATCATTGCTTAAAAGTGAAATCACATCATCCTTCTGCTCTGTAAGCAACAGTCAGGCTTTTTATAATATAATCTCATCATTAAGATTGTTTTAGAAGTAAAAAAAACAAAGAACATCACAGACAGAACTGGTAATATAAAAATCCAAATCAATCTGAAATACTGATTTCTCCTAATTGCACTCTTGCACTGTTGCAACCCTGTTTACAGCCAGAGGGCGCCACAAACGCACGGATTTTCACACAAACACACACGCTTGGTTTTCTCTTAACTCGTCTTTAACGAGCCAAAGCTCAATCAGTCACACGCTGTGATTTGCACAGACAAATCAATATGGACAAAGATCAATGATCACTTTCATTTCCCTTCTTTTTTTTTTTTTTTTGGGAAGGTGTCAAGTCAAAATTCAATCAGAAAAATTTATTTACGAAACAAAAACACTAGTAAGAGCAGAAAGGTGCTAAAAAAAACTAGCTAAAAGTAGAAAATAATAATCCAATCATTTCACCTTTGAAAAACTAACTAAAGACTGTTTTTTTAAAATATATTTATAGCTCAGAATCAAACTTTCTCTGGGAATTCATAAAAACAGCATTGTAAAAAACATGAAAGCTGCTTCTGGGGTGCAGCTTTGCAGCGAGTACGAACACCCGCTGACCTCCATTTCCATTAGCTACAGAGGCCAAGGTCAACGGCAGCATCAAGCCTCTGAATGCCGCTCGATAGCCTCACAGCGGCGGCCCTTTTCTCTCGCTTTCATAACTGCATCTCACCAGGACCCCGTTTTACTCCCACAGACAGTCTGTGATCCCCGCACACCCTCCCACTCTCCACATGCAACCTCACAGACTCAGCACCCATCCTCCTCGCTTCGCAACGCCTTCCTGCCACGAACACGGACAAAGCACACCTGATACAGAGAGACATGCATCGATAGAACAAGAGATATTGTAAGAAACTACCACATAATGGCTAAGAAAACTTTTTTTTTCTACAGTGCTGCTAAAATCTGTAGGCAGCCGAAGTGCATAACTGAAGAAAACGACAGAACAGAAAAGACACTTTTAAAGAAAACAGACAATCAATTCTGTTTGTTAAAAATGCATCTTTGCAAATCTAGATTAAGATATTTATTGTGACGTAACAAAACTGGTATCAGTCCAGATAACAGTCCAGTAGTACACTGCAAAAACACAAAATGTTAACAAGTATTTTGACTTACTTTCTAGCGTAAATAATTTAGTACAAATGAAATAATACAGACCTGATTCACAGGTAACTTTTCAGAACATATAACTCCTTTATACTGATGAAAAAACAACATTGCTTACAGATTATTTCACTTTTTCACGTGTTAAAAGTGAAATAATCTATCAGTGGAACTAGAAATTTTTCCTTCAATTTTAAGGAATCATTTCCTCAAAACAAGCTCCTTTATCTTCACAAAAAGTTATCTTCACAAAAAGTTAAAATTGTCCAGTAGTTCGATGCAAAAACACAAAATATTTAAGCTTTTTTTGCCTCATTTTAAGCATAAATATCTTAGTACATTTGAAATAACTTACAAGTAACTTGTCAGCTCAATATGGAAGCTTATTTTAAGTAAATAATTCCTTAATAGTTATGAAAAAGTGCTAGTACATGTCTAGTTATAAATGAAATAATCCACCAGTGAACTTTTAACTTTTTGTTTAATCAATATAAAAAAAAACTCCTATATCTTCCTGAAAAGCGACACATAAGTTAGCTTTGTCTTATTTCAAGTGTGAGGCCTGTCAGCCAGCGACCTCCTTGAGACATTTTGATGTCATAAACAATTCAACAGCCCACATAACAAACCAGACAACCAGGCACCGCTGAGCCGAGCTCGCAGCAGAGAAACACTTTTTGATCAAGACGTCAGCAGTCGAGATAACGAGTCAAACTCTGTGCCAAGCCTTTGAGGAGACCTTCTGTTTGTGCTGTCGCTTTTTCCACAGCCACATTGCATCCGTGTTGCCGGCTGTCAATATCACACTCTGGGTGAGGAAGTGAGATCTCACTGCCATCGCAGCGGCAGCAGAGCTCAACTCAGGCGCATATGGTGATATCAAAGTGCAAATGGATGCAAATTTATGAGCAGTTCATGATCAGCAGGTGGATTGTTTGAGATTACAAGAGGAGGACAAAATAGCTCTAGAGCTGAAACGCTTTTATCCAGTTATCCAGAAGTTCTAAATAATCAAAAATGAAAGATAAATGTGTTTTACGCAAGTGAACACAGTCTGGGTATTACTGAATTACCTAATGTTCGTTAATGTGCCACTTTTAAAGGTGCTCAAGTTACGACAGGTTTACGGGCGATACAAAACACGTTTATTACATTTTTTTTTTCAGATAAAACTCTCATATGTGAGATTTTATTCTGCTCACTTCAGAATGAGATGTTTTCGGGCCTCCTGTCAGTTTAAATCCAAATTAGCTGCTGCTGATCCCCTACTCAATGTTTACTCACGTGGAAATGGCTGCAAACAGATGCACAATTATAAAACCGTACATGTTTGAAAAGCAGAAGTGGAGCCTCCTGCACAAACAGCCAGATATACATAATTTGGGTTGAATTAAACATTTTAGAAAGGGCAACATAATGCTGTTTTTTGCCACTAACTGATTTTCAAAACCTTACCGGTCACTCTTGGAATTTTCCAGCAATTTACGTTCTTGGAACCACAAATGTCAGCTGTTATGCTTCCTTGAACATAACATAACTACACAAAAGATGTTTGTCACATTTTTTGCACAAAATGATTCTTAGTTAATGAGATTTTAATCTGGTTCGGCTGGCCACGCCCTCCCCAACTCTCGCACATGAATATAGCTGCAGATAGATGCGCAATTATACAACCGTACATCTCTGAAAAGCAGAAATGGAGCCTCCTGCACATCCAACATAAATACAGAAAGGGGGTTCTGGATGGTTAAGTCAACAACAAAACAACATTGTACAGCTCATATAGCAGTACAACCAGCCGACCAAAACGTGCTGGAGCTCAACTTGGGTTGCTAGGTAACGGGGGAATTCCACTGGGGTTGCTAGGTAACAGGGGAAATTCCGCTGGGGTTGCTAGGTGAGGTTAAGCTCTAGCTGATTTGTGAAGTTACATTGAGGAGTTTTTTTAAACTGCTTGTGTTCCAGACTCCAAAAAACATTAATTTACTGCCAAAGGTCTGAGTGTTTTATTTTAAACGCTTCGATTGCTTTAAGATGCAGCTGAGACCCAGTGATCCTGAACAGAACCTCAGTTTGTCTGTGGCTACAGCAGAAAAAAGTGAAGGTTCTGCAAGTTCATTAATTAGTAGTTTCACATTAAATCAGATTTAACAATTTTCTTTACTCATAATTTAGTATTTTTTCTCAGTGTTGCACTTCCTGTGTTGTCGGGAAGGGTGTGCATCAGCACAGCTTGGTGTGATAACAAGAAGCTGAATTTGTTCTGTAGAGAACATTAATGTAGTTACACCTTAGGCGAGATGATTATTTCACACATTTACCCTGCGTCTGCTGATGTTTAGGCATGTTCAGGAAACCAGAGGAATATGCCATTTATAGACAAAAAAGTCCCAACTAATCATCAGCAGAAATGATTATTATTTAACAAAGTGAAACTGAAGAATATGATCGTCAACAGAAAATGCTCTTTGGAAAAACTAAAAAGAACCGAATATGAAAAGATAATCAGTTTCTGAAGAGCTAAAAATCTTTGGACAAAAGTAGATCAATGCATTTTAACCAAAGCAACTAAAGCCGCAGCTAACAATTATTTCAGTAATCAATTATTATGATGATTAATCAGTTAGTCAGATTTTAATCTGGCTAACTGATTCTGCAGATTTTTCATTTAACCATTTAAGTCTTTTCATATATTAGCATTTCATCAATTACAAAATTAGTTGACAATTATTTCATTGATCAACAAGAAACAAAAACATATCAGTTCTCCTTTTCTGCGGCGATTCTAAACAAAAAGAAGAGATCTCACCTGTGTGACCTGAGTGACCTTTTCAGTGACGTTCTGGGTTCGGTCTTTGACCTTGCTGGGTGCAATGATTTCGATCTCAGTAGGCGAAGGCGGTCTGAGTCGGTCTGAGCCGAAGGTGAGGGTGACCTGCGGGATGCGTCCGATGGTTCTGTGTCTAATAAGATCTGAGTCGGAGGTGGAGTTCAAAGCACTGGGCTTCAGATCTGCAGCGAGAAACAAACATCAGCAAAGACAAAGAAATAGACTATGAAAGGTAATGTCATTTATTTTTGACCTATTATGCTTTCTTAATAGGTTAGGATAAGTTTATGGGCTACACAAAACATGTTCATTACATTTTTTTGCACAAAATCATTCTTAGATAATGAGATTTTATTCTGCTCAGCTGTTTTAGGGCCTCCTGTCATTTTAAATCCAAATAAACTGCTCCCCAATTCAACATATACTCTAACTAGATGCAAACAGATGCTCAGTTATACAACTGTACATCTTTAAAAAGCAGAAGTGGAGCCTCCTGGACAATCAACAAAAATGCAACAGCTGTTTTTTTTTAGAACCCAGCAAGTGGTTTCTAAGTAATATGTAAACAACAAAACACTTTAATGCAAAAACAAAAAAAACTTACCAAGTATTTGTGGTCGAGTTTAGTACAAATATCTTAGTACATTTGAAATAAGACAAAACAAACATTTCTAGCACGATATAGGAGCTTGTTTTAAGTATTATTTAAAGTGTACTAAGATATTTGCAGTAGAAACTAAATTTAAAACACGTTTTTGTCTTTTCCTGCAGCCATTGTACGGTAAAACCAGCTGACTAAATGTGCTGGAACTCAGCTCGGGTTGCTAGGTGACAGGTGGAATTCTGCTGGAGTTGCTAGGTAACAAGCTGGGCTTTTCTGGGGTTGCTAGGTGAGGGTCAGTGCCTGCAGATTTGTGATGTTAATTTATTGCCAAAAACAGGCTCTGTGGCTTTTTTTTGAATCAATATAACTTACAACAACATTTAATTTCCCATCAAGATCGATAAAGTATTTTTGAATTTAGAAGCAGTCATTTTTACAGATGAAGTGTAAAAATGTGGCTTTTACATAATACAGTCATCTTTAGTAGATCTGTCCCTGGTACTCACTGCTGTGAGTTCGGGTTTCCCCGGGTCGACTGTTCCACTCCGCTTTCATGCCGTCAATGTCATCCAGAGACGAGGCCCGCCTCAGGCTGCGGACGCTCTCATTGGAGCAGCTTCGAGGCAGCGCCCCCCTAGTGAAGGAGATGCTGGGGTCCAGCCGCTCCAGCAGCAACGAGCGCCGCTTGGTGAAGGACTGAGCAGCAGGCGAGGGGGGATCCAGGTCCTGTTCGATTAAAGCCTCGGTCTCAGACTGCATGCAGCTCTCCTTCGAAGGGATCCGAAACTCCTTCAGAGGGACTTCCTCGCTGCGCGGCTGTAGATGAGTTATAATACAAAACATTCATTTTACAGTCAGGCAGCGTGATCAGCTCATTTTATGTGAGAAATAAATCAACAATCAACAAAGCTAAACAAAAACATAACAAATAATTCAAATGCATTTGACATTTAGGACTGCAACTAACTAGCCCTGTCGCAATAAATTAAATTACGATAAATCAATCATTTTCAAGATTTATTGTTTCTCTTCTTTCTCTCTTTCTACCAAAAACTTCACAAGTCTTCAATTTGGTGCATTTTCTCAACTCGCCCTTTTTTAAGGACAATTTTGTTTATGAAACTTCAGAATTCATTGGCCCATAACCTGATATTACATATATTTCTATAAAAAACAA
Source organism: Poeciliopsis turrubarensis (assembly GCA_010277015.1). Taxonomy (NCBI): domain Eukaryota; kingdom Metazoa; phylum Chordata; class Actinopteri; order Cyprinodontiformes; family Poeciliidae; genus Poeciliopsis; species Poeciliopsis turrubarensis. Next base: position 2,480,733 of record VMRN01000022.1, read on the forward strand.
CCAGAAACAACCAGCAACAAGATGGAAATAACATTGGTTGCTGAACTCGGCTCGATAAATAAAACCGGGACGATACCGATGTTGGTGCCGATATATCGTGAATCCCTAGTGTCTGTTTTATTGTTAGTTGTTCTTGTAATAAACATTTTATTGCACAAAATGCAATAACACAGCATTACTTTAGTGAATGCTTTATTGATTGTGGCAAAAGATGCTTCTGCAGTTAAAAATGCTAACAATGTGCAAAAAGCTCAGCCATTTCTGATTGACTTATCAACACAGTGTTGGGCTAACCTGCTGATTACTTTTGGGATTAACCAATTAATTATTTAATTTTAACTGGGAGAATCTAAAACTGCCACTTGTGAGAAAGATAAATATAGTTAAGTTTCTTTACTAATATTATTACTTTAAAGGCAAAATGTATAAATTTTTGAACAGGTTTGACTTAATTTCTGCTTTGACTATGTTGTTCCTTCACTAAATGGCCTCTTTTGAGTCTGTATGCTCCAGTTAACGATTAACTTTACAAAATATTACCTATATTGTACAAAACAATTATTTTTGGTGTGTTCATTCTAAATTAGAACTTAAAATGTACTGTGTTTATAAGGAGCGAGAAAACTGTCAAAAATGTGTGTGCATGATTCTAGTATTATTCAGATCTTTTTTGTTGCAAAAATGAGTCACTTTCATGTCGGCTCTGTTTTGTTGGCTCGCAGCAGCGCCAGTGTCATGAAGAGATACTGTCAGGAAGTCTCTTCCAACAAGTTTACATCTTCAGAGGACAAAGAAAGACTAAACAGAAGTGGAAGAATATTTTTCAGAAGAGAAATATAAACCGAGGCATGACAAAGGTTGCAAACTGATATGAAAAAGTATTTTCTTTTTCGTTTGCTGTTTTCTCTCAAAATTCACACAAACAGAAAATGACTCGCATTACTCTGGAGGAATTGTTTTAAATTAGCAATGATAATGAGAAAACATGAATGGGGGCTTGGACACTTTCCTCTCACGCTCCAAGCCTGTTTTATTATCAATGCTGTGAGAACAACAGCAGCTGCGTATACAGAAAAAAAAAAAAAATCAATAAATGTAAACTTCTCATTGCAGAAACTAAGCTTAAAGGAAATATTTTTGTTTGTATTTTTTCTGTGCAAGTCAAACCAGACATTGAAAGAAGGATATTGGATATTGTTTAAATTATAAACTACTTTTGGGAGTTCTGCACTGTGTGCCTTCAGTATCTCACCTGCAGGTAATCCACCACCACGCCTTCGCACTGATCTTTGGCCAGTGACGGCCTTCGCAGGGAGCGAAGTTCTGGTAGTCTCATCTTCATCCGGCGGTTCTGACCTGAGGGGAAAAACGTACAACTTCAGATTCAGATACACATGTCTGAATATTAATATTACTTTATTATTTTCACTTTAAAAATGGTTCTATTAAAATAAGATATTTGCTTTTCTACCTTGCAGGGATTTGATAAGCGGCCATTTTCTTAAAAACATGAGTTTTCTCTTATATTAATAGGGCCGACGGTCTTTTCACAACATATAATGTGCTTTATTTAACAAACACTGCATGTTAACATTATTCTGTGTTAGTTGTGTTAAATACCTACTGATTAAGCAGATAACTGTGTTTTTTGACATTATTAAACGTGCTGCTTGTGAATGCTATCTGTCATATTACAATTTTTCTCCGCTTTTCTGTCATTAAATTCTCACCTCCGCAGCATGTCAGTGATTTCAGGTCGAGAAGTTGAAACTCGGCTGAAAGCGAAACTGAGGAACTTCGTTCAGTGTTTATATTTCAAAACAGAACCGCATAAAGAGTGTTTAGCATCCCACAGCTGAGTCCTCCTGGACCGTCTCTTTTCTACTCTGGGATGCGCCGCCATCTTGAATTCTGTATCAACAACGCTTGAGGGTGACCAGCGGCGCCCTCTGCTGGATGGCAGCCAAACTGCAACACTGACACGGTCTACGCCAGGGATGTCAAAACCTTTTGCACAATTTCAAAATCCCGAATTTCAAAGTATTCAGGAGCCATATCTTTCTTTTTTACCCCCAAATAAAGAAATATATATATATTTTCCTATTTGTCTGAAAAACAATAAATAAAACATGTAATTTTACCTTTGTTTACAATTACTTAATTTTTTTAGGCTTATCATTTTTCATGTTTTTTAAAGTCTATAAAATGTTTTTAGTATTTTCTTCAACAATCGTTGGTGTATCTAAACAAATCTAATAAATTGCCCAAATGCATTTTGAGGAAAAACTCGCTGGATGCCTGAGGCACAATCTTTGGGAATAAAAAGACTAATGAAAGAAAGAAAAACTGGTGTTGTCCTTAACATTTTCTGTTTAAGAATATATAAACTGAATTACAATAAGTCTGTGAGGGCCAAATTTGCATTATTCTTGAATTGAAATGAGGGGTCTCACAAAATGAATCCAAAAGGTCACAATTGGCCCACGGGCCGCACTTTGGAAACCCCTGTTCTAAGCAGACCTTACTAGATTATCCATTGTAGCTCATTTTAATCTAATAAACCATTAATTGACAATTAATTATGAGTAGATTAATTGTTTGCATCCCTACTATCTTGTCAAAGTTTAAAATCTACAGGCGTCACTCCATATCGTCCTGATTAATAACTAAAGACAGATTTTCATTTATTACAAAATGGTACAGTTTTTCAATCTCAAAGTGGATTTACAGTAAAGCCATCCTTGGGTGACTCTCTGCCTTAAGCCCGACTTCTTGAGCGAAGGATCAATGAGCTCCTGGAAGTCGAGGATGAACATTATCACATGGCCTTCCTCGTTTTTGACGGGTACGATATCCACTCGGCAGGGTCGGCAAATCCCTGCAAACAAAGAAGAGTTTTAAAAATATTTATACATAGTGAGAAGGGGGCACCCGGATTTGAACCGGGGACCTCTTGATCTGCAGTCAAATGCTCTACCACTGAGCTATACCCCCTACATACAGATCATGACTGAAGTCTGTGGAAAAAACCGAGAAAGGAACATAAATGCCGGTTTAAATCAGCCTGATCTAAAAATAGAAACACAAAAAAACACACAGATCCGACACTGGACCGCGCATGCAAACAGATTGTCTGCATCTGTTCGACAAGCCAAGGTTCAGCCTGGAGATTAAAAACGGAAAGTCAGTTTAATTTCTGAATCATGTTGCATTCACTTGTTCCCTCATTTCCCCCCTCGATCAGGCTGTGAGCGCAGCGGGAAGCAGGAGACAAAACAAATAGATGCTTCGTGGATTTGAGTTGGCACAATGAACTCATTTCCATGACAACACACCAGACCGCATGCCTCACAGCGAAATGCCGAAAGGAGAACGCTGGGCAAAAGTTTGAGTCATCCCTAAGTCACAAACAGACAATTTATTCTGTAGCTGATTTTATAAAGCCCAATTTAATGGGCAGAAAACCTTTTACAAACTATTTTGTCATGCAGCAATCACAGGTTCATCATCACCTTCCTTGGAGTAGTAGAGGATCTCCACTTTGCGCTCCTCGGACCCAAGCAGGGCCTGCGCTAACTGGGCCAGGGCGCTCTTCATGGTGCCAGGACCGACCAAGAACTGGCAGGTGCAGGGCTGCTGCATGATCTCGGCCCGGGTGAAGCCGAACATCTGGCAGAAACCTTCATTGCAGTAAATTATGCCACAGTTCTTCATCTGGGCATTGGCGATCAGAAACTTGCGATCTGGAAAAGCATGAAAGGGGTCAAACAAGGTCACGGTTATTCTCGGAAGCAGCACGGTCACAACAGAAACGTCTATAGATAGAGTGTGATTGAATCAGCCTAGTGTGGCTGTTCATTTAACTGTTTCTCCTCATCTTCAGCTGACAATAAGCCAAAGTGGAGCTGACGCCGTCCGGTTTTCCATGGCGCTAACGTTATTAGCGTCCCAGTTTCTCCCAGGAGACTTAACAAGAAGCAGGTGGCCACTTTAACTTAAACATTATGGGGCGGCATTTTTTTCTCAGGTAATGTATTTAAACCTTTTTAACCTTTTTGTCCACATTTTTTAATTGCATAAAGTTGTTTTCTTATTTGTCCATTTTATGGCAACAAGTTGGGTCCAACTTGTTGCCATAAAACAGTAAAACTCAATTATAATTTTGTTGTTTAGTGTGATAGATGTTTTTATTTTGTTTATTCATAACTATGTATGTCGCAGAAAATCATCTAAATGTTATTTGCATGATAAATTAAAAGAAACTCAATAATTTCCATTTATTGGTTTTGTCTTTTCTCTGGTGCTTTGGTCTCAACTTGCCCATTTTCTGAAGGATAATTTTGCTTTCAGAAACATTTTTCATTATATTTGATGTGTCTGTTTGTGCATTTTGGATATTTGAAACGTCCTCCAGTCCCAGTGTTAGACAGTCAATAGAATTGAATGCTATCTGATTAATAATCGGTTAACACATTCCCAACAGAATCTGTCCTCCCATTATAATCCCAGTACTAACATAATACTTGAAAATGGTCCCGAAACAATAATATTATCATTTATTGCAATAACTTAAATGCTGAACTTTGTTTCTTCTTTTTAATCTCTGTGTAAAAAGCAGAGATTTCTGTTCCTCAATTTTCCTTTAAAGCTCTTTAACATTACTTTTCACATGAATGGAAATACATGGGGTTGAAACAATTAATTGTGATTAAACGCTCATTGGAATAATCGATTAATTAGGTAACTGATTAATCGTACATTTTGCATTTAAGATTGAAAAGTCTTTTGCCTGTACTTCTGTTTTACCCAAAACTCCTCAAGTTGCAAAGTTTTGGCTTCACCTGATTCAAATTCAATAAAAAGAAAAGCTAATATGAAACAGTTTTGCTATTTGATTATTGATTGGCTAATAATCAACAGATCAGGCAGAACGGATTGATCTTTTCATGTTAATAAAAGTATTTTTTTAAGTATCCTTTTCTGCAAAGTATTAACTAAAGGAATGCTACGTTACTGTATTTTAGGTAATAAAACATTTTATTTACAAATGAAATTGGAATTAATCATTTGGATCTTTTAATTTATTTCTAATATTGTATTTAAAAAAGTGTCTTTATTTGTTTTAATGAAAAATCTGAATAAGTTTTTATTAAATTAATAGATTAACCCTCAGAATAATAACTGGAATAATCAGCTACTAAAGTAAATAATCAAATAAACTTGGTTTTCCTTGTCAGTTGTTAAAGCAGACACAAATATTTAAACAAATTTGTCTGAATAGGGAAGTAATCGACCTAACTACAGCTGCACTGCAAGCATTTTTCTTGACGTTTTCTACCTTCCCACATCTCTGTACGCACAAACCCCCTGCTGTGTCTCTTCGGCAGTAAATGACCCCTTCCTGGAGAGGTCACACAACAGCATCGACTATCTCCTTCCCTCAGGGACAAACCAGTTGCAGAACTGTTTCAGTTGCTGCAACTTGTCAAACTCTTAAAGCTAGGGCTTTAATGATTAATTAGATTAATCGCAAATAATCAATTGTTGAAGTAATTGTCAACTAGCAATCAAGTAATCGTTAGCTGGAGTACGTAGACTGAAAAAAAGACAATTTGTTGAGAAAAACAACACAATCAGAACAGTAATTAAATCGAAACTGTACAAATTCTTTACATTTTATGTTTAAGATTAAAAAATTAACTTTATAAATAAGTTCTACCCAAAACTCAAGCGGTTTAATTTTAGCTGCACTCAGTTCAAATTCAGTGAAAATCTATTAATCATCTTTTGCTAGTTGGTTAATCCAAAAAATACAAATAAATCAATTGCAGAAAGACATTGAGCTTCACTTTTTAAAATCAGAAGTATTTTTAATCGCTGCAGATGCGTCCTTCACTAAAGAAAGATGCTACTGCATTTTAGGCAATAAAATGTTTATTTTCTTATTTATAAAGTAATTGAATTAATTATTAGAAAAACCTCAAACGAAAAATCTGCAGAATGTGTCAAATTTTTATCTGATTGTTTGATTAATCATCAAAAATAATCAACCGATTAATCAATATCTGAAATAATAATAACAGTTCACACTAAAGGAATGCTACATCATTGCATTTTAGAGAATGAATTCTGTATTTTCTTATTTAAAAAGGAATTGAGTGTACATTTGTAATTTGTTTACATTTCGGCTAAAGAGGAAAATATCCCGAATGCGTCAATATCTTATCCGATTAATCGATTAATCGTCAAAAAAATAATTGTCAGTTGCAGCTCTAGTTGCTCAAACATAAACAATATCCAAGTCTTACTAGTAACTGTTACCCATCTCGCTCACAAAGCAGCAATAAAATGCATGAAGACAAACTGGACTGGATCGTACAAGGGCAGCTAATAAAGGAGTTAAATGAACTCATGGAAGGGAACATAAATAAACTCTTTTATCACAGCTTTGGTGGAGCCAGCTGTTCGCTGCCCACACAGATGAGCAGAGCAGAGGGAGTTTTCTCTTTAAAGTAAACGTCTGAGCTACTCTGGTGGAAAGCACATCCTGTCCAGTGTCATTATCTGGGGCTCACACCGATCGTCACGGCGTTGCTAAGCAGCACCACTGTTGCACGTGCGCTCACCTGGCCGCGCACATGCGCACGCACTTTTAGGGACACAGTTCAGGCATTACATAATAGACTTTTCCCTCAAAAGGAGCCTCCAAGACTCAGACATGACCAAAGGCGGAGAGTCAGATTTAAGCTGGAATTTAAAAATATAAGAACAGATTAAATGTGAGGTTCAGGTTTGCTTTACGTGCAACATCTGTCCTTTTCCAAAAACCTGGATGCAGGGGAAGATTTTGGGTTGTCTCTCCAAGAGAGAGCATGTGAAAGAATGAAAAATGGGGCATTATGGGAGAGCACACAAAGGCAGAGGAGCAGAAGTACTTTGAGGTGTATGGAGGCACTTTAGTTGTGGATTTTTAATGCAAAAGCAGCTGAAAATACAGACAATTAACTGAAATTAATTATTCCGTCACCGTTTTGCGGCGCCCTCTGCAGCGGCGCCCTGAGAGAGCATCACTTTATGCGCTGCAGGTGTAATTAAACTGCAGCACAAGAAAAAGGGGAACAATCTCTCACCTGCCAGGCAATAAAATAAAATAAAATTAGCCGAATTAAAACAAAAAATGTGCAACAAATGGAGAATTTTATGCTGAACAAGTTTGTGAAGCATTAACTTTAGTTTTAAAGCTTTTTATTCTTCTAGGGAAGAGCAACAGGCTTGCAGAATATTATTACGGCTGCTTCATTTAAGTCAGTTTTCTCCAGCAGATTAATACATTTTATTTGCACTTACTTCGTTCGTCGAATTTCTTGATGATTGTGTCCAAATATGTGTTCTGGAGCGCAACATGACCGCGTCTTACAGGCATGTTGACGCATGAACTTCACCGGTTTAAAATAGCCACGCACATTCAAAAAAGACCAAAACAAAAAGCAAAGGGTTTAAAAAATATAAAAAATGCAAAACGTGTTCAGCTGGAAGTTAACAAACAAGCAGGTTCTGGAGCGATGGAGGAGGATGGAGAGGAGGGATGGTTACCCCGGCGATGGCAGATGCAGGAGGGGGAAAAACCTGAAAAAGTTCACTTTAATACTGGAGCAGTCAGGCTGCACACAATCCGCAAATAAACGCCAGGATCGATCAGGAGGAACGAGGAAACCTGCAGAGGGAGAAAGTTGTGAAGCCGCCAGTTTGGGTTTGAATCCCAGTCAGGATGAGGATGCAGAGGAGGAGGAGGAGGAGGAGGAGGAAGGTTTACTGATCCTCTTCCCTGTCACCCCCAGCTGCACAGGAGAGACTCTGAGCGGAAACTCCCACTGAGCCTTCAAAATAAAACTCCCTGCCTCTTACAATGTTGCAAAAATGAAAAGGAATAAGTGAACCATTCTGAAACATTTGAACTGTTCAGGTTTAAAACATCCTTATGTATTCATAAATACATTTGTATTTATTTATTTTAATTGCAAAATCAAAATCTTACAAACTATTTGTGTCTGGTTTGAAGTAAGAAATAATTTCTTCAATTAATTTGAAAGCATTTTAGGTCCATTTGTGAAGGTTTTTGCACTTTTACACTGAAAAAATGTCTTGTTTTTACTTAAATAATCTGCCAGTGGTGCCAATACTTTTTAAAATCAATATTATTAAGGAATTATCCACTTGAAACAAGCTCCTATATTTTGCAGAAAAGTTACCGGCGAGTAATTTTTTGTCTTATTTCTAGTGTACTGAGATTTCAGCACTAAAAAGTAAATAAAAGTATTTGGCACAGTTTTGTGTTTTTGCAGTGCATACACTTTTCCAAACATTTTCCAGATGAAAACAACCTGAAGAAATGCTTTACAGAAGCATATTTCCACTTCTTGAAAACAACAGTTGTCACATTCTTTTATCCAAACCAGGTTTGGACTTTGACTAGACCAAAGTCCAAGCCTAAATGAGCTGGTGCGACTGGGCTGCACCTTTTGGCTCTTGCTGCCCTGAGGAGAAATTAATAATTTTTCATTTTTCATCATCTCATCAGGGGTGGGCGATATGGACTCAGAATTTTATTGCAATATTTTGAGGTTTAAAAAAACTATTACTTATTTTTAGGTAACTTCATCACCAACAACTTAATGTTACTGAAATATATTCCCATTGTAAATAGACTTCTTCAGAACGCCACTTACTTAAAAAAATTAGATTTATATCATTAAACTGCAGGCAGCAGCTTAATTTCATCATATTTTTAAATTCATGGATATTGATGAAAAAAGTGGAGAAAATAATAAAAGTGACATTTCAAATCTTATATTGTCAGTTTTGTATTTTATTCACCATTAATAACTAATTTATCATGACTACAACAATGAAACATTTTTCACGATAAATGATAAACAATACAATAAATTTCACCTCTAAATTTCTGTAATCTGAAGCAAATTTTTTCTGTTTATATTTGAATTTTTATAATTCTGTTGTTAGCAAAAGTAAATAAGCTGATTACTTTACTGTGGGTAAAATAACCAAAAATTGAACTCCAGTAAGAGTAAAATTAAAAAGTAGCTTTTTACTCAAGGAAGAGTAAAAAGTACAAAATACTCCTAAAAGTTACATTTTCCAAAAAAGTTACTTAAGTAAATGTAACCAGTTATTTCCCAACTCCGATTATATTTGCATCTGATCAGATTATCAGTCATTTAATATTTAACAATTGCATCATCAGACGGACCGAAATCATTATTATTTGAGTTTTATCCACTGGTTTTGACAGAACCAGTCAGAATAATCAAAAATAACAAAATCAGGCAAAATAAAATGTTTCCAAATCAGTTTCTTTCAATAAAAAAAAAACTTATGAACATCAACAAAAACAGCAGATGTGTGTCTGTGTCGGTGATGTTTTGGTTAAAACATGTAGAAAATCCAGAAATTTAACTCAAGAAAGAGTAAATGCTTAAGTTACTAAAGCAAAAGTAATTGAGTAAATGTAACTTGTTACTTTCCAACTGGAACTGTTAATTTCTTTTAACAGTTCATAGAAAGGGTTAGGGTTAAGAGTTTATTCATGTTTTCTTTTGGAAATCTTTCCTCAAAGGCTTTTATTTTGAAAAGTCTTCCCGGTGGTTAACTTTCCACAGTCTGACACTGACAGAAAGCAGATTATCAGTCAACTCTCCTTCACTCCACATCACAAAGTGCTCAAAATAGAAACATCCTCACACCCCTGAAATATCGCCCAGCCTCAGTCATGATAAGCTAAAATGCTTTTTCTTATTTTATTTTTTAAGCATCTGCCGTTGAACCCCACCGCCAATAAACCCGTGGAAACAAAACTGAACCAGAAACAAAAACCAAGCAATGAGCTCGAAGTAAATTCACACAAACTGTGTCTGATTCGTCGTTGTCTAGATAAAAAAAGAATTGTGAGCCGTGATTTTGAAGGTAGAGCTCACTTTTATAAATAAACGCCTCGAAGTTCTGCTTTAGCTTAACCGGCAGACACATACCTGGCAGTTGGAGAGGTTCAGAGACTAAACAGACATTTAGGGTCATCTGAAGGTCAACCAGGGACGAGGCTTCTTGACAAAAACTCCATTTGTTTGGGACAATCTGCCACGACGGAGTTTCAATGACCAACCAAACAGAAAAACAGCTCAGACGTATTTCAGCATTGACTGGGAATCATTTTTTATTCTTTGAATTCGGGATTTATCAATACAGAATAAAATATGCAACAGAAACTCAGAGTTTTTAATTTTTTTCTAATTTCTGGTGGAAATAACACACCTTAAATACGAAAAATAACTTAAAAGTAACTTTTCAGCTTGTTTCAGTCAATTTATTAATACTGATTTAACAATGTATGATTAGATGGAAAATGCTTTAAAATAAATGAAAGAGATAAGCAATAAATCAGCACAAACATAATTATTTTATAACATATCGGTATCGAAACTGGACCGATATGAACAACCGATACGTGTTTTGATCTGTTTTTTTCCCTCGAAGGTGCAAAAACAGCAAAAATATTAACATTTTGTGTTTTTGCAGTGAATAAATCTTGCCAATTATCTTCAAATTTCAGAATAATGAGACTAAAATGTAATTTAAAAAAGCATTTTATTTAAAAAAGTGATAGCATTAGATGATGGTGGATGACTTGTTTAATTGGTGAGATTTTGTGTTTTTGCAGTGAACAACTTTTCAGCAAGAAATATGAGCTTGTCATTAGTTGGTAACTGGGCTGATATAAACAGTTGATATTAATTTTCATCTGTTTCTGGTGTTTTTTTTCCTCAAAGGTGTAGAAAAGTTACTGAAACGTGTATCATATTAAATATCACCATCAGCCAGAACAACATTATCAGTATCGGATATCGATATCAATTAGTATCGGATATCGATATCAGCCTGAATTTTCATAAAACTGCATCCCTAAAATTATCTAGCAGTTTTTATTTCTTCTGGTTATTAAGGAATTATACTTAAAACAAACTCATATCTTGCTGAAAAGTTATTTTTGTTTTATTTCAAGATATTTTCACTGGAAACTCGACCAAAAATACTTGAAGATTTTGTGTTTTTGCAGTGAAAAACTGGACAACTCTCCCCCCTTGTGCATAGTTTTACAGACTTGGTGAGGTTTTGTGTTTTTGTTATGAACAACACTTTTTAACATTTCAGAATAATAGAAAATCTTTCCTCAAACTCTTTTTGTTTTGAAAAATCCAGACCAGCAGTTGTTTTAACTTTAGCAAAAATTACTCAAGTAAAAGTAAAAAAGATACAGTGTAGTAAAAATACTACTATATTTAAAAAAATGTCATTGGGTAAATGAAACTACCCAACTCTGATTATATTTGCATCTATTATTTTCACAATTTGTGAATAATTAAATTCAATATGTTGCCGTCAACAAAGTTTAATTTGCAGCGCGGATGTAAACCTGTAAAAAGCCATCTTCCCACTTCAGCAGTGACAGCGCGGCTCAGAGTTGGATTTAGTGTTCAGAGATTACAGAAACTGTGGCTTCGCTGTCGGCTGAAGAGGAGGAGGCGGTCCGGTTGATCTGGGTTTCGTCTCTCCAGAACTTGATGAAATGACGGTTAAAATTAGCCGAAGGGCGCGCGTGCCTTTCCATGAGCCGCGGTGTGAGCGGCGAGTGACGCGGGAACAAGAGGGCAACGAACAGGACTGAAACACCGGCTGACCCCAGTGACCTCCTTCAACTAGGCTGTGTTCACACTGCAGCCTTTATATATATGTTATATGATATATGTTAATATCTCGTTTCTTTATAATAGAAATGCACCACAAACCTATGATATAAACAGAACCTTTCCATAAGAAGGAAAGAAATAAAAAGTACATCCAAACTATTTGAACTATTAGTCATTATTGCAGGATTATAAAGTCATCTGACAGCTTTGATTGTGTTTTTTTGTGTTGATGGTCTGAATAGTTAATAAAAGGCTCCATCTCAACCTTACACAAACAGACAAACATTGGAAATAAATCAAATTCCAATCAGTTTTTTGCAACAGAGTTAGAATAAACACGTTTCACCAAGGTTCTTTAAATGGATTTGAAATTTTAAACTGACATTTGGACCGGCGAATATTGAAGTGAACGCAAAAGAAACATTTTTCTCTATGTTCCCTAGAGGCATCCATAGATATCCGTTTCAGCGACTATCCTGGTGCAAGAGGGTAGTAAAACAACAACCATGGCGACTGTAATGAGGTTTAAGTTGTTAATATGCTGGCTGTGGTTGGATAACAATTTTAAAATCATAAGCATCCATGTTTACATCACTATAAATGTCACTATATGGAGAATGAAGTTGCAGTATTTCTATAATTAAGTCAGTAGTACAAGAAAAGTTGTGATATTACCATAATAAAATCATAAAGTTATGACTTTATTATGCTTATCATGTTTTATATTCTCCATTGTAACTTTTTAATGTCACTTTGAATGAAATTTAATCGTTTAAGACCAACTAACTTTTAAAATAAATTTAATACATTTTATTCTACACACATGAATTTAATACTTTTTAAAGACACCCTGATATGAAAGGAATATGACATTTTAAGTTGGTTATTCCTTATACTTCTTATGCTCTATGCGCACATGGCAGCTGTATCCTCTTCACACCTACAGCAGAGAGATAACAGGGACGAAAACAAAATGCATGGAGTTAACCCCGACCCTTCCCGCTGTTGTGCAAGAAGACTTTTCTGGAAAGCTTTATCTGCCTGGAATTCCTTCAGCACCAGCCTGAGCCCGTTCTGTCCCTGCCGATAACAGAAACATGTACTTTACACGAACCAACTCACTTCATCCTGCACATTACAGGGTTATAATAAACTCCGGTTTTTCATTATTGTTCATTTTTTTCTTTGTGACTTTTTATTTTTCTAATTCAGTTAGTTTTGGAGTGCATTTGCAAGTCTTTTTTAATTAAATATTTCTTATTTTCATTTCAGTTTTTTTTATTATTATTTATAGCTGTAGTCTTAGCTTTTTCACTACTTTGGATCATTTTAGAAGCAGAATTAAAAAAGGTAGAAGAAATAAACCCAGAACACAACTGAAGCTTGAGAAGAAGACACAGAAAACTGCTGCGGCATGTCGCCCCCTGCTGGTTGGGCTCCGTCACACTACTGTCTGAAATTAATGCTTGAGAATCGTTAGCTGCTAACGCTTGAGAATCATTAGCCGCTAACGCTTGAGAATCGTTAGCCGCTAATGCTTGAGAATCGTCCGCCGCTAACACTTGAGAATCGTTAGCTGCTAACGGTTGAGACTTGTTAGCTGCTAATGCTTGAGAATCGTTAGCCGCTAACAGTTGAGAATCGTTAGCCGCTAATGCTTGAGAATCGTTAGCCGCGAACGGTTGAGAATGTTAGCTGCTAACGGTCCCGCCTCATGCCTGGACGCAACATTTCTGATAATATTCGATTAGTGCTCAACTTAGTTGATTATAAAGATCTTCTCCTTGGTGATCCAATTATTGTGTTTTTTAATACAGTTGGTCACAACTTTATTTTTGACACATTGTCCTTTTTTTAACTTTCATGCAAATCATGCTAATTTATTTTTCAGAAAAGTTTCTTGTGATTTAGTTTTGTCTTAATCCAAGTGTAATAAGAAATTTGCATTAGAAACTAGACGAAAGCTACTGGGTAAGATTTTGTTTTTTTGCAGTGCAGGAAGTGACATTTAGTTCACATATCTTGTCATTTGAGGTGTTTCTGTGCTTCTTGCCACTGAAACCCGCCTGAAGGGCAAATCCCTGCACATATTATACTCATCTTTACTGAAACTATTCTGATATATTGCATGTGTTAGCAGACAGAAAAAAACACGAGCCATCAGTCAGAATGACGCATTTAAACACAAACATCTCCAAGAAAGAAAGTATTTTATTTTTAGCATTGAGTTAAATCTGCAGACATTTTCTAAGCAAAAAAAAAAAATAATAGAAATATTAAAATAAAACTAAACAAGGGCAGAAAATACATCAATGTGTTAGAAAGGAGACGAAGTAGTAGGCATGAATCACACGGTGACCTTTGAGGGGGTCAGAGGTCGCGCTCTGGTCTCGGCGGCGCCTGTCAGCGTGTTTCAGTCCAACCAAAGCCAGAACTGTCGGGTCTCCATCTTCCTAACGCCAACATCCTAAAACGCCCAACAACCCAGAGAGAAAGCTCTGCTGCTCTACTCAGCATCCGCTCTCTGGCCCGACGCTACAAAACTGGCTGAGCAGGTATGAAGGGCAAAGGTCGCGTTTAACGCCTCTAACAGAGACCTGCCTGTTTTCAACTCGTCTGCAAGACGAGAGCCTCGTCCAGACGCTTCGTCCTCATTGAAACTGCAGTTTTAAAATCAGGAACTGGATCACAGCCTCCAAAAAAAGATTTAAAATTCTGACTCTTTAAACTCACAATTCAGACTTTTCACTCAGAGTATGGAGTTTCTCCGATTTTTTCACCTCAGAATTCAGATTTCTTTCCGAATTTTGACTTTCAAAATATTTTTTTTTCTCAATCAAGATCCTTATTTGTCTCAGAACTCTGATGTTAATCTCAGATTTCTCACATTTTTGTTTATTTCTGACTTTAATTTCAGAATTCCAACTTTCTATCTCAAAATTCCAACTTTTTAAAATCAGAATTCTGAGATTTTTTTCTCCCAATTCTGACCTTTTCTCAGAATTCAGACTTGTTCTTACTTTTTGTCCCTCAAAATGTTTACTTTAATTTCAGAATTCCCACTTTTTAAATTCAGAATTCTGATACTAATATCATAATTCTGAGATTTCTTTCCCCAGAAATTTTTTTCTCATAATTCTGACTTTAACCTAAGAATCCTTTTTGTTACAATTTTAATTCTGTCAAAATCCAAATAAAAAACTAAACATTCTTAGATATAGATGTTAATTATGATGTTAGCATATGAAAATAATCTCATATTCATTTCTTCCTTGATACAGATTTTGTAAACCTGCACTTTATTTGCACTGAAAACCTGTACAAAAATTACTTGGTAAATTAAATTTCTTAAATACAGTCTTTCAGAAATTTAAAGACTAGATTTTCTTGATGCTGCAAAAACAATTTAAACAAATCTGATTCTGAGAGAGTCTGATTTTCTTTCCTCCCCCAGTGGCACTAATCGTCTTCCGTACAAGGATGCTTGATTTATTATATCTAACTCTTCTGAATAGTTAAAAGGCACTGATCATTTCAGTCACCCTGCTTGAGACAATTATCAATCCAAGATGCATAACTTTGCCTGCGCCACAAATTATTAGAGAGAAAAACTCAAATTTATCTGTTACATGTCTAACTGAACAACTGAAACTCCTGAAGGAAATAAAAAATAGCACCAGGCGAATGTAAAAGCAAACCGCTGGGATTCAGCGTCGTTCTGTCAAAAGCTGCTGTGCCATAAACTCCTCTCCCGTTTCTCACCTGGAATCCAGTTTCAGTGTTTACGAACCAATCCCACCACGTTTCACGTCCACGTCGCCACACATCAACCTCCACAACAACGCTACACATTAGATCAACACAATCTACATTTCAAGGCCTCTCCTACGACAGATTACTGGAATCAATGCAAACAAAATCAAAATTTTCCGCTACAATAAAGTTTTACATCTTAGTAGAATCGGTTACACGACTGTGTCGACTTAAAACTTTACATTTTAGTCTGGAAGTAATTGTAAGGGTGCTAAATGGATTAGAAAGCGCTTCATAATGGAGGCAGCTTTGAGGTTTAAACTGAAAATAAAGGAATATTTCATTCAGAAAGATCAGAATGTGTTCGAGGACAAAATGGAGAAATTCTTTGCAATTCAAGGGAGGTCTTTGTGTTCAGTGGTCGACTCCTTAATGATCTGAAAAGGAAAAAAAACAGATTTAGTGTTTAAAAACAGCAAAAAGTAAGACTTGGTGCAACACTGCCACCTGCAGGGACAGCATGAGCGGTGCAGCTCCTACCTCCCCATCTCTGGTCTCCACAGTTCGGACCAGGATGCTTCGCTTCACATGAGCCTCTGGAGTTTTAGTGTCCAAATTAGTTTCTAACCAGAAAACAAACAAAAACAAAAACATTTAGGATATCTGGAGAATGCACGGAAAACTAAAACTATTTCACTTCTTTATAATAAACACTAAATATTAAATTCTGACTGGGTTGAGTATATCTAAATATTTTTAATAATGAATCGGAAGGACGTTTAAACTGTTTTAATTTATAAACCTTATATTTATTAAACAACTCACTGAAAAGCCAAGCAAAAAGATAGAAAGCTGTTTTTCAGAGTAAATTAGTATTAAGGGATTTGTGTAATGTGTCGCTTCACACATTTATTATTATAAATGATATTTTATTACAGTTTATTTTACTGTTTTATGACTTTAAATGTCAATAATAGTAATATTTTCAGCAGTTTAGCTAACACAAATATATTTTTATTCTGTTTTAAATTAACATAACTGTTATTCCTCTTTATGTTCCTATAATCGCCGAAATAACTAACACTTATTTTTTCAATTTTATTTTTTGACTTTAAATGGCAAATGAAGAATCTTAAATGTGTCACTGTACATTTATATTAAAACTAACGTAGCTAAAAAATATTTTTATTTCAGTTTATTTTCACAATTTTGTGATTTTAAATTTAAAAAATAGATTTTCTAAACTTTCATCACCAAACTATCTTAAGTTTTTGTTTATTTTGCTTTTAATTATCTTAACTGGCAAAAAAAATTAAAAAAAATCACAAATATCTCTCTTTATATCCCTACAATTTAAATAAATTTTTTAAAAATTATTTTAAATGGCAATAATAATAATAATAATAATAATAATAATAATAATAATAATAATAATAATAATAATAATAATAAT
>VMRN01000022.1:2507426-2610992 GCA_010277015.1 Poeciliopsis turrubarensis
CTGCAGCTGGAAAACTGCAGCTGGAAAACTGCAGCTGGAAAACTGCATGAAACGAAATTCAACACAATATGGTGAAAAGATAAAAGGCCAGTTATTTTATCATTTATATGCAAAGTTCCCACGAGTCTGCAAGCGCCTTAAACACGATGCAGAGAACCAACAAAAAGAAAATATGTGAACACTCTTGAACCAACGTGCAGGAGAAAGATTCATGGACAAAATGGCTGCTGGCGGATCGAATACAGATCATTTAAGATGATCAGTTCTCTGGTTTCACTCTTTACAGGTTTATGTTTGAGTAAAATGAACATCGGTCTTTAAAGAACTACTGACAACACGCCTCCGAAATTATAAGATTTAGTATTTATTTGGTCAAAATAAAAAATACAAAAATAAAACCTCAAATGAAACAGGTTCATATCCATTTCGAAATAATACTAATGTTTCAACTCTGGAGAAACGGGGAGCTAAACAACGACACGGCTCGATGGAAAGTTTCTGATGCATTAATTTGATCTTTACTGAGAAATAAACAATCATAATCAATACATTTGAACAGGTTCTGATGAGGCTTATTTGCCAGATTAAACAGTACTTTTCAAAATAAAAATAAAAGCCTTTAAACAAACATGTTTCATTAAGTCACATTTTTGAATTGTTGGTGTGACTTAATATTCTCATCTTAAATGCTGTGTTTTGGTTGCTATAAGTGATCAATGTGTTGCTGAAATTGATTAATTTTTCAGCTTTATTCTCATTTATTGAATACGACCATTTTTCACAGACAATAAAACAAAATAATTACGTTTTTGTTTTAGTAATTATTTAAATTTTTGACCAGTTGCACCTCATTAAACCATTTCACACAGGAAGACTCATAAATGGACATTTACATATTTTCTAGTCAGCAGCCATTTTGTTCCAAAGCACCATAAATTTGAACTGGAACTGAAATTTACATCATTAAAGGCAATCCAGGAAACAGTAGATGCTATAAACTTCACATCATTTTCACTAAACTCTTGTTTTTTTTTGTTATTTCTTCTGGTTATTAATAAACTGGGATAATCTGTTAATCTCTACAGTTGTTTAAAAATGAACAGATTAGATCACAGTTGAGATGAAGCGTCTCTTTGTTTTCTCCACACAGGCAGACACAGCCGTACAAATCTCTTCTTCCTGTGACTGCCTCCTGCTTCTCCTCGTTCAACGGGTGAAAGAGGAAGAAGAGAAACGGTGCATCCATCAAGCAGAACTCTGTCCCTTTGTATCCTGTTTACTTTTCAGTCTGAATGTTGAGATTCATTAAAAAATAAAAACAAAAGCAACAAACTCTTTTTTTTAAAATGTATTTGTTTTCGAGCGAAGTCATGACATCTACATATACATTCAAAAAACAAAACATTTTAGCAGTAAAATAGGTTTGATACGTTCGACTTTGCACTGCAAGTCTTGTCATAAAACATTACATATTTAACATTTGGATATGTAGAAACATTTCTAACAACTAGCTTGTTTTCCTTTGCCTGTCCCAGGGTTCCTCCTTAAATAAAACACTCATTTTAAACATTAAACATTATTTAGCTGCCTTTAAGGTGTAGCAGCCCCATTTATGCCTATATGTTTGCTGTTATTAGTCCATAATTTAAAGCTGGACATGTCATCTGAACCCTGGGGAAAACAAAGTCGTCATGGGGGACGGAGAGCGAAATCTGGCATCCAGCGTCGGCTCTGCACCAGGTCGTCTTCGGCTCGCTAACACACCCGCATTAACTCGCATCTTAAATGAGACCGGATGAGTTTTCATTGCATGTGACAAAGCAGGAGCAGAGATGCACCTAGGAATGTTTCCAGGACTGATTTATAGATTATGTGGTGACTGACTGGTCCGAGGCAAGCTAACACTTTTCTATGTGCAAACCAATCTTGGCCATTTGCAGGAACCAGAGGATGTAGAGAGTCGCATAAAACTGATTAATAACAGACAACATGTTGAGAAATGTCTGCAGTTCATTCAGGCTGTAAGACGGTGGGAGAGAGCAAGACAAAGGAACCCTGAACGTGATTCAGCCAAGTCTGGCTAGATTACGTTTAACTAGATTAAATAAATTTTAAAATGAATTGCACTGTGTGGCTAAAAACCTGAGCATAACTTAGCTAGTTAAGCTAAATGACATCAAGTTTGGCTAAAATTCGCTTACCTAAATTGCTATGCTAAGTTTAGATGAATTACGTCTTGCTAACTTATGCAAAGTTTGTTTAAATCACGTTTAGGAAGTTATGATGTAATTTAGCCAAGTTTGTGTTTCATCTTTTCCTTTTTATCTCTCAGGAGTTAAGATAAGGCAATAAAACATTCAATATACAAGAGAACGCTAAAGGAGTTAGCTTTGCTAACTGTGCTAACCCCAAACATAAGATGGAAAATGTGATTTAAAATTCATTTTAAATCGTTATGATAGTGTCTTTGTTTTAAAAGAAATAATTGCTCTTACACACAAAGTATGACAAAATTTCTTCCGTCAAAAATATAAAGGAGTCCTGGTATTCGAAACAGCAGCGAATAGCTAAAATCAGCAAATACTTGAGTCAAATTTCAATACTGCAAACACCAAACCTGTGTGTTAACACACACAGTGGAAAAAGTTTTAGGACCAACAGGAGTTAGCGTCTACAGTCTTCAAGTACGACCAATCAGCATCAAGGAAAACAAAAGCTGCTCCTGGATTGGCTGCTTTGAAAGCGCTAGCAAATAGCAAGTCAAGTAGCATCGCACCAAGGACTTTCCACGAATAAATAAGGGCAACGTTCCACAGAAAAACCCACAAACAGGCAGATAAAACTTGATCCGTTTTGGCGAAAATCAATAAAATCTGAGTTTGTGGTTTAATTTGTTGAACTGAGTTTGAGCCGGGCAGCCAGACTTCGTTCTCCCCCGTCTCTAAATTACAACATGCGATTCTGAAATGTCTGCAAAACCAGCTGCTTTCTACGACTTCAATTCAGCAAAACTAAAAGTATCAACAGATTTGATACAGTCAAAATATAAAAATAGATATTTATAGATATGTGTATTTCCTTACAATAATCAGACTTAGATGTCATGGGGCTATAAATTAAAAAAAATTCACATTTGAAATGAAAAACATTGACAAAAAGAAAATATTGAAATCAGCCCCACAAAATCTAGTTATCAAAAAAAAATAAAAGTGCATCTGATTGAAAATGATCCTAAATTGAGGTTTATCAGTCAACGACGTCTGGACCAGACACGTAATTTAGACAAAAATAAAAACAATTATTTAAGGCTTTTTCGTTTCTAAAAAACTAGCAGTATATTTTTGTTCTTTATTTTGGCATTTGGTCAGAGAGATTATAAATAAAAATGTCTTTTTGTGAAATGTGTTGTAATTTTAATCTACAGAAAAACTGGAACTGCTGAAAAACTGAACATATTTAATCTATAAAATATTAAAAGTGTTTCAGTAGGATAAAGAAAATCTTTGAAAAGTTTTTAAACGTTTTTTTTCAAACAGGATCTTAATTATAATGAATAAAACAAGCTTGTCAAGCAAGATGGCGGCGTGATGACATCACTCGTAACTATGGGAACCAAAGGAGTGAATTGGTTGGTGGGAAGAAATTCCATATGTTAACAAAAAAAAATTGGATACAATGCAAAATATCAAATTTGAACATGAGCCAAACTAAAAAACACAAATATGGTAAAATTAGAAAAAAATAATTTGGAGTTAATTAGATTTAATAAAACTGGCGGTTGGTGTGAACTGAGACCGCCACCGTGAATAGACAAACATAATTCACGCCAAAGAATTTCATAAATTTTCTGAGTTTAAAAACTTGAATATTTGCCATAAAAAAACTCTGAAATTTTGAGATTAATTGCAGAAATTTTCTAGAAAAAAAAACCCTAAAAATGTTCTTTTTTTCTAGTAAATTTCTGAAATGAACCTAAACATTTCAGAATTGTTTCTAGCAAATTTTCAACTTTTGAAAATCAAATTTCAGATTTTTTCTAGCAAATTTCCAAGTTTTATTCACTACTTATGTTTTTTCCTGAATAGTAAAACTAAATTAGGAAGATCTTAAACATTTTTAAAAGTGTGCAAACTTTGTTTTTTATCGGCATTTATTAAATGTTCTAACAAATTTGTGTGGATATTTGTTTTTTAGTTGAATTATCCAGGAGATTCTTCACATTAAAGGTTGAAACATTTATTTAATAAAAACCACAGCATTAAACAGATGCTGTGTATTCGCTACATTTCAAATTAAGTGCTTTTCTAAAATAAAAATAAATATTTGATTGAAATTGATGTTGATCTTGCAACTTTTAAAAAAATACAGCTATAAGTGATGCAACAATTTGAGGGCTTATAAAAGGTTTTAGGTCTACAGAAATATAATAATAATAATAATTCATAGAATTAATAACTGGTCCCACTAGCTTTGGCGCATGACACCTTATTCAGGACATCGATAAAAAGAGCTTATTGGATTTAATACCTCAATGTGTTTTGATCTGAAGAGGCTGAAAACAGGAAAGAAGCTTAAAGAATCGTCTGAATGTTTCTGTTTTTGTAGAAAAGCTCTTTGGCACAGTTACAGTTCATGCATCTTTTAACTCATAACTGCAAAAGAAATGAATGTAAACATGAACCGGGTCTTGATAATGCTTCCTCCGAAGTGAGTTTTGTGTTGGGTTAAGCAGCCTGGTGGGTAAATATTTGGTGCCCCCTTGTGGAAACTCCTGGAACAGCAGCGCTGGAACTGAGCACAGACTTTCATGTTTAGGAGTTCCTCCGTGTGAAGCCTGGGTCTCCTTTGGAAGCATATGATGGTGTGTAATAAAGGTGTGACGCTCAGTGAGGCGCAGTCAGTCTTACTCAGCACTGGATCTGGGAGAACGGATGCCTCAGCAGCTCCTCGGCGCTCGGCCGGTGTTTGGCCTCCACGAAGATGCAGCGGATGAAGTCCCGGGCCTGGTCCGAGGCGCGCGGCGGGAGCAGCGGGTTGGTCGGCTGCGTGGCGATCTTAAATATCGCCGCCATGGCTTCAAACTCGGCCCACGGCGGCTTTTCGGTGAGCATCTCAACCACAGTGCAGCCGAGGCTCCTGCAGGAAAAACATTTTTACGGCCTAACAAGCTGCAACAAGGATCGCATGTTTCATTGAAATACCACAAAAACATAACAACGTTATGAAGGAATGCTGATGGGCCTCTGGGGAGAATACCGGATCTGTAATGACCTGTTTGACTGGCAATAAGCAGATCAAACTGCAGAACAGCAAACTATTCATACCTAATTAATATTGTGTTCATTCCACCATTTCAGAAACTGGTGCGTTTTTCAGTGTGACGATGTCACTCTGCTTTGGAGACAAACCAAACTGAACGTCTTACCAGACGTCAGCTTTCCTGCCGTATCCCTCGCCGCTGATCACCTCGGGACTCATCCAGTAGGGGGTGCCGGTCACAGAGCGGATGCCGGTTCCAGACATGCAGATCGTCTGCAGCCTCTTGCTGGCTCCAAAGTCTCCCAGCTTCACGTTCCCCGCTGAATCCCGCAGGATGTTGGCTCCTGGCAGCAACAGTTTATCAAATCAGCCCCTTTTCTGACTGATGCAAAACCGAAATCTGTGTTTTAAAACTACCTTTGATGTCTCTGTGCACGATCATGTTACTGTGCAGGTAGGACATCCCCTCCAGAATCTGTCTAGTGTATTTGCGGGTGACGTTTTCTGTCAGGGCCCCATAAGCCTTCAGCTGATCTTTGACTGAACCCTAAAGGAGAAGAAAACATTGTTTAAAGACGACAACGTCTATTAATTCACTGAACATGGACACAAAAATCACTGGCCAGTTAAAATAATTGTCAGTAGCAGTGCAGCAGAAATGTCGGCACATCTTTACCACTTGGCATTTTGTCGCATTTCAACCACATTTTTGACACTTTCCTGGATTATTACAAACTTTTGAAAACTGGTTTCCTCTTTAATATTAATAATCAGCAGTTATTAGCCAGAATTAACCAAAAAGATAGGTTCACTAAACAAGAATCTGACCCCAATGAAACCGATGTAAACTGATTTATTTGCCCCAGGACTCACCCCGGGCATGTACTCCATGAAGATGGTGAGAGTTTTCTCGTTGTGGTCCCTCAGACAGCCGTAGTACTGCACGATGCGCTCGTGATGCAGATTTTTTAGAAGCTGGATTTCACACTCCAACGCACTAACTTCCTGCAGGAAACACAAAAATAAACAAAAATCCCACATTACCGATCAGAAAGACACTTTCAATTTGAGAATAAAAGTTTATTGGACAGACCATTCCAACGACCTGGAATGGAAGAGGGAAGCTAAAATATTTTCAATCCCAACCAAACGCTTGGACAGAGCCGACAGCAGAGTTTTCCTGTGTTTACCTCTGAGAATGAGGCCACAGCACAGACAGAGGACAGAAAGGGAAGTCAGAGACACACAAAGTAATCCCAAACTCCCAACACACAGCCCAGTTTGGAGTATCGACTGATTCGGATCTGCAGCGAGCCGGGCGGAGGGGTTGGGGTTTGAAAGGGTCACTGGAGGTCAAGGCGGTCCTGACCCTTCGCTGTTACAATACTCAGCACCTCGAGGATACAGGAAGTGACAGTGCATGTTTTCTCTTCGGCAAACAGGAAAAGACATTAAAATAAGGAAGAGGGGGGAGATGATCTCCACCATGGATTCCGCTTATTCGGTTTCTGCTGTGCTATTCTTAATTAGGAGATAAAATAAAGTCGCGGCCTTTAGCTCAAATTGAATTTTCAGTCGCTTTACTTTCGCGGTTATCTCACCTTGCTGGTTTCAGGACTTTCAGGATCAAACTGGACTTGCTTGGCGGCCAGTTCTCTCCCAGTGTCCACATCGTAGCAGAGGTAGACCTGACCAAACGCACCCTGGCCTAAAAGCTTCCCGCGACGCCACGTCACCGGGGCGCTGGGCGCTGAGAGGAAACACAAACATTCGTTCTGCCATCAACATTTACACAGATGCTTCAATCAGGACACATTTTTCCCCCTTTCAGGGTGATCTATTGCGCTTTGGATAGGTCTCTGTAAGGGGTGTTCAAAGTGTGGCGCAGGGGCCATTTGTGACACTTGGACAGAGTATTTTGCGGCCCAAAAGAGCAGTTAAAGATGATATAAACTTAGCCCATTCACCACAGTTGGTTCGGAAAACTTCATTTTAACAATGGAAAATGTTAAGTAATGTAAAGTGTTTTCATTTTCTTGGCCTGCAAATACTTTTGACTCCAGGATTTTGGCCCCCATGACATGAGGTCTGGACACCCCGGGTCTCTGGAACAATCAAAACGTGTTCATTAGACTTTTTTCTCAAAATTGATTCTCGATCATGAGATTTTAGTCGGGTCAGCTCCGCCCATTTTGACCTCCTTTCAGAATGAGATTTGGTTCACAATACATTATTGCTTAAACGATTAATCAGACTAATGGTGATTAATTGATTATTCAAATAATCACCAAATAATCTAGCAAAAGTTTAATCAATAACTGGACTATATTAACTGAAAAAAGGGCATTTGCTGAGAAAACATCTTATTCAGAGCATAAGAGCAAATAGGCAAAAACTATATGTATATAGACACAAACACTTTTGTCAATATGTTGTAACCAAATGTACAAAACGAAAGCCATGTTATAGTAGGTTTATTTTCTATTTAAAATTTGTTTAAAATTATTATTTTCATCTTTTGGTGGATTTTTAATATTGTACTAAAAAAGCTTAAACAGTTAAATAAAAATCTACAGAATGTGCCAATTTTTATTTATTTGATTAATCGATTAATTGTCAGAATAACTGAGCTCTAAAATAATCATTAAAATAATCTCTAGATAATAAGAGAAAACAAATGTGTTTAACAACTTAAATGAGGTTCATTAGATTATTGTCATTCTGCTGGTAGATTAAGATTAAAATCCAAACCGGAGGATATTTCATCAGCACTTACACTTGTGGGCGACGGAGCGATCGTGTGGACGCAGCCGGCCTTGCGTGTCGATCTGCTGCCAGCTGCCCAGACTCTCCTCGCTGCCGTTCAGCGATCGCCTGGAGGGAACCAAAGTGAACAGGTTTCCCTGGGGACGACGAATGCGCGGAAACGTTCGACGACCTGGAGGAAGCGGCAGAAAACAGTCGATAACGTCAAAATAAAGAGAGAAACGTGTCGAGTCGCTGATAAATGTGACTAGCGGTATTTTTCAAACCTTCGCTGTGGTCTTTGCAGTGCAGGGAGACGTGATACCTACGAGGATAGGTGCCTCCCTTCCCTGCTACCCTGTCATACACGTGATTCTCCCGGTCTGAAAACAGACAGGAATTCACAGATCATCGAACCACTTTCAAAAATCCATCCATTTTCCAACACCCCGAGCTGGTGTATAAATATCTTAGTAGACTTAAAATAAGATGAAACTAACTAAAAGACTAGAACTGGGTTGCTAGGTAACGGGCTGGGCTTGGATGGGGTTGCTAGGTAACGGCGCCAGTGGAACTAGAACTTTTTAATCAATATTAAGGAAGTATTGATTTAAAAACAAGCTCTTATTTCTTGCTGAACAGTTACATGCAAGTTATTTTTGTTTTATTTCAAGATATTTGCACGAAATCAAGACAAAAATGCTTGTTGAGATTTTGTGTTTTTGCAGCGCTCCTTCTGATCTCTGTTGCTGCAGGTTCAGATCAGACTTGGGTAACAACTAGCTACAATTACTGGAGTAACATTTTGGAGAAAACTACTTTCAGGGGTATTTTTACTCTGCTGTACATTTTAATTTGAGTAGTTTTATTTTTTTTAATCAAGCTCTTTTTATTGAACAAACACTGTATTCCACAACAATAACAAGTATTGACAGTTTTGTTTTTGTGCCTGATTTTGCCATTTGTTGTAATAAATTATGTTATTTATAGGAATTATTTTTATTTATCATTTACATGATTGAGTAAAAATATGTTGAAGTAGTGCTTCTCTTACTTGAGTGTCGTCTCTCACCTGAGACTTCTTGCCGGTTGTCTGGGTAACTCTTGGCTCTGTGCATGCGAGACTTCCTCAGTGAAGGGCTGCAGAACAATGAAAGGTTTTGCAAAAACTAGCAATTGTTAAGACTGTAATCAGAATAAAATCAGTCAATAATTGTGTAAATGTGCTATAAAAAGACTAAAATTAGATGGAGCATGGTTGAGGTTATATTTTGATTTAATAGGCATTTTGCTTCTTACCTATCTGAGTTGCTGTCCAGGGACTGACAGCTGCCAGAAACTGAATTTTCTGCGCTGCTCCAAGGATCCAGCACCTGTTCAGACCAAAACAAAAACCCATATGGACACAGATTGAGAGTTTTTGCAGTTTTACAAAATATATCTAGCGCTGTCTCACTTTGTAACTTCACTATGAAAGTTTTAAACCTGACGATTAATCAATTAATCACAAAAAATTGGCACTCCGTTTAGATTTTTCATTTAACTACTTAAGATGTTTTGGTACAATATTAGAAATGCCTTAAATGATGCAAATTAACAACTAAATTCATTTTAAACAAAAAACTAAACATTTTGTTTAGCATTTCTTTAGTCAATTTGAAGCCAAGTCTGTACAACTTCAGGAGTTTTTATTTTTAATGAAATATGTTCAGTTTTGGTTTGATTAGTAAGGTCAGTTGCAATGATCAATAATTCTCAAGAGAAATTAAAACAAGCTCAATCATTTTTATTTGCACAATTTATTGTTTTTTTTTTCTTTTCTTTTCTCTTTCTACCAAGAAATTGGATAGTAAAGGTTTTCAGTTTGGTCTTTAGGTCTAAATTTGTTTTTGGAGGATAATTTTGTTTGCAGAGACTTCATAATGCATTTGGTCATTTCTGTTATATTTTTTGTTTTATTATTTATTTGGGATATTTAAAGTGTCTTTCAGTTCCAGTGTTAAATGTTCATTAGAACATTAAGTTTATTAATATTTTAGAACGTGTTCTTGAATTATTACTATGCATTATTTCACTTTAAAATGGTCTCAAACAACAAATTATCGTTTATCACAATAACTTCTGGAACAAATCCTCATCCAGCAGAATTACTCTTATCATATTGTTTTAATAATATATGTGGATTTTTTTTCCTTTTTTTTGTAATATTTTTCTTTTCATCGACTTATTTTATCATTGTTTTTGTAGAGCACTTTGATGCAGTTTTAAACCCGTTTTTAAAGTGCTCTATAAATAAATCTGACATTGAGAATTTGTTATTGTGACATGACTATTGATTACTGTTGTAAATATGTTGTTTTTGCAGCAAACAGCTTTTTAGTGCATAGTCCAGTTAACAATGAATAAATTAACTGTTTCAGCCCTGGAAAGTTGAAATAAGTACAATTATTACTATTTTCTGCAGGGACAGGCTATGAATTGCACACTGCTGATGCAACAGAAAGGCGAAATGTCCCTCCTGTTTCCTCTTAGGCAAGTTTATTCTTGTGAAGTAATGCAATTTAGAAACAAGAAGTTATTTTCCTCACATTACCAAGTCCTGCTCGAATGAGAAAACACACTTAAGGCTGTTTATGTTAGCAGAGTGGAGCAGAGCATGTGGGTCCCGTCTCTGCGTGCGTTTCTTTCTTAAACATGGAGGAGATGACTCACGCATTGGTCGCTGGTTTCTGGGATGAACTCCCCTTCGCTGTTGATGCTGGTGTAGGAACCCTGGCGGGCGATCCTCTGCTGGCGCTCAGGAACATATCCAGGAGGCGGCGAACTTCGACCCGTGTTCTGAGAACCTTTAATTACACACACATAAAAAATGCAACACTTAGCAATATGGTAAACACAAACTGGACTGCCATCTCTGTTTCACTTTGTATTTTTAGCCCAGGGCTACAGGAGGTCATTATTTACCAGTACGGAGTATTAATATAGAAATGGTGTGACCTCCGCTATTATTCCCCAACTTATTTCATTTATTTGCATATTTTTCTGATGACCATTTTCCAGCTGTCATGAAGGCAACATCCATACCTGAGCAATGAAAGTTACTCCAACAAGATTTCACACAAAAATTAGACGAGATCAACATAAAGATGGAGCAAATCTTTCAAAATGCAGTCATATGAAGTAATCCAGATGCATAACAAGTCCTAAAACGATACCTTTCAGATGGATCTGAAACGATTAATCAGATTAATTGTCAACTAATTCAGTAATTGATTAATCGTTAAATGGAGAAAAGAAACTGAAAAAAGGCCTTCAAGCATCTTAAAAGATGCATACAGTTTGCACATCTGGATTACTTAAGTCTTAAAATGCTAACTTTTAGATAGGGCTGAAATGATTAATCATGATCAATCATGATTAATCGTCAACTATGATTGATTGATTAATTCTTAACTTGAAAATAAAGACTCAAAATAGGCCATTTGCTGAAAAACCATCATATTCAGAGCAGTTTTTAAGCCAAATCTGGTCAAAAGTATATATGCATTTAAGATAAAAACATCTTTGTCTTTAATTATCCAAAACTCCTCAAGTGGCATTTTACCTTCACTCAGTTCAAATTCACAAATATTGTTATGTTGTAGCATTTCAGTTAATTTTCATCTTCTAATATGTTTAAAATGTTTTATAAAAAAGTTTAAGTGGTTAAAAGAAAGTGCCAATTTTTTATACAATTGTCAAAATCGTCCTTCTTTTGGACACTGTTCCTGTGCAGCATAGTGTTAATCAGATCTAACACTTCTTCACCTTACAATACAAAAGTTACATGAAAATTTGTGAAAATTAGTTTAAAAAAAAAACAGCTAAGAAAGAACTTTTAAAAAACTTGGAGAAGGCCAGTTCAAAAGATTACAAAAAGGTCTGATTTCTCAGAACAACAACTATAAACAGAGGTGGTTTAATCCATGTAAACAGGCGATTCTTTTAAAACGCTACAAATTAAGTTTTCTCCTCTGAAGTTCAAAGCCCAAAGCAAACATGCAGCAGATTAGCCTCCATACACAACACATTAAGCTTTTGTAGCTGCTGCTGCTATAAAGTCAAGCTGTAAAGCCCTTCTGCTCCTCGGGATAAAAAGAAACCGCCAAACCAGACCGCGTGCCAACGAAGTAATAGCACTCTCCAATCTTACTGGCTGCAATCCAGCAGGCAAGTGATGGTGAAAAGGAAAAGGAAGAGGATGCAATGCAAGAAAGGGAAGCAGAAAAAAAAAAGAAGTCAGTTCAGAAGAAACGAAAGTTTGCAAATATAGGCCCCGTGCATGTTATTATTTACATCTGGAAATTTCGCACAGCACCGGAGGGCAAACAGGCGATCCTTTCACTGTGCATGTAAAATAATCACCTGCTCTGCTGATGTTTGTAAATGAAACCTGGAGATGTTGGTTATTTTTTAGTGCAAAACACCACAGAACACAGAAAAACTGTTGAAGAACAACTCAAACCCAATTTCTTCTCCCTCTGCGGCTAATCTGCACGCAGACTAGTTCCCTTAGCGACCGATAACAATGCCACTCTGTTTCAGGTTCAAACACCAAAAAACAAGGAAACATTTCCCACAGACAGAACAGAACATTCAGTCTGTTTCAGTTTTATGTTTTTGGGCTTGATGTTTATTTTGCGATTATTAATAACTGATCTGTGTGGTAGATTAGCTGCTGCTGCTATTGGCTAATCTGAGACTGCGTTGGTAGATTAGCTAATTGAAACACTTGCTCTCCTGATGATCTGTCAGCGTTGGTGTGTGGGTCGCCTGTTTTTCATTTTGGAACTGAACCGTAACACGCAGTGTTCTGCAGCACATCGACATGTTAAGGCTGTCAAAGTCAAGCTGGCGTAACTGACCTCGACATTTTTTTTTCTCAATTAAAACTTTTTCCTGACCTTTAATCTAGTGGTGGTAGTGCTGATAATTAGTAGCAAAGCACTGCGTCCGTTTTTCTTTTAGATATTACGTGTACATTGAAGATTTTGTGCGATAAATTGATAAAACCAATGCTCGTCATTGAGGCAGCGTTTTGTTTTGGGGGCTCTGCAAGGGATCTACAGTCCTGAGACCATCTGGGATGCAAAAGAAAAGCTGATTTGTGATCCGTTTACCTGTTGATAGGTGGCGCCCTCTGGGTTCGGAGGGCTGGTACGCCGTACTGACGTCTCCAGTGGAATGGGAGGCCTTGATCCTCACCTGCTTACACGGTACATGATGAGAGTTGGAGGAGGCCTGCAGTTACGAGGAGGAGAGACGAAATGTTTTAACCAATGTTCTTAAATTGGGCCATGCGTGAAAGCATGTCGGTGTTGCGTGACAATAATCAGGAAGCTTTGGGTCTCACGTTGCTGCGCTCTTGAGAAAGAAGCATTATCCTGATGCTTTTCATGCTGGAGCTTCTGTCGAGCAGGTCGATCGCCTTGTCCAGGTCGTCCTGACCTCGCAAAGGAATGGACATCTGTTTGGAGACAATCAGGAACACAAGCAGCGACAGCAGGAGCAATGGTTTTAAAATGGTCAAATGTGAAGTTAACCAATTAAGACAGATTAAAAATGCATGTAGTCATGTAAAAATAGGTAGAGATAAATATATCTGAGCTCATTTCAAGCCCCTGGAATCTTAAAATGAAATGAAAGTTCAAATTTTAAACAGCACTGAACATATTTCATTGGAAAACAACCTTTACATTTCATAGGATACTAACTTACTGGAAATAATTGTTCTACGCAATGTGACCATTTATTTTCGCTCCTCTCTTTTATTAGTTTTCTTTCTTTGTCTTTCTGTCCTTCTTTCCTCATTCTATGTAACTTTTGCCGATGATCTAAAAAATGTTTTACCTTGATTAATTGATCTATTGTACCTCTAAACTCACCTGCCTCTTCCAGATAATTTATTAATTTGACTGTTATTATGCTATTATGAGTCAATTATAATTTTAATTTTTTACCCACTGATCTTCACTGACTAGAATTTAAAATCAGAATTATGAGATTAAAGTCAATTTTCTGAAAATAAAAGTTTTATTTTCCAGTGGCCCTAATCCTCTTCCATATACATCTCTTACTTTCTTCTTCATTAGCTTTGTATCTTACTGTGATGTACAATAAATAAATAGTTTAAAACCACGCAGAAAAAAAACAGGTTTAATTTTTTAAACCCAAACATTAAATAAACTGTCTTAATAAAGGAGGCAGGACTTCCTTTAATGAGTCTTTTCTTAGCCAATACTAAAACGGAAATATTTTGAACAAACTTCCAGAAAACTGCAACACAGCTGAAACACTGAGTTCCTTTAAATCAAGGCTGAAACCCGGTTAGAGCTGCCAATTAATTAACGTATTGATCAACATATGAGATGTATTTTCTTCATCATTTTAGCAAAATGTAATGTTTATTGATTGTTCAATAATCAATAACTGTGTGATGTTTCAATGATGTAAAGCATTTTGAACTTCCTTGTTTCTGAAACGTCCCAAACAAATAAACTATTCATCTCTGTTTGATCAAATTTTATATATTGTTTTTTACCAACATTAATCAAACTGTAATCCTTAATATTGATCATGTTTTAACACAAAAATGTATATGTGTAACTGGAATATGCTATAGAACTTTAATATAACTAACATGATCCCAGAGAATATTCCTATTTTGCACAACGGTAAACATAAATTAAATGCTCTTAAATCAATTGAGTTTTGTATTGTATTATCAGTGCAACCTTTAAAAATGTCAAAATGTGTTATTGCTGTGTGAAAAATGTTAAACTTACCTCATTGTTCATATAATGGAGCTCCAGCTGCTGGCCAAAGACGCTCTTCACCTTTTCCTGAATCTCCTCAAACTGCACTGGCCTCCCAAACACCAAGATCCTGCACAGAAAAACCAAGAAATCACACAGACAGGAAGACTCTAGCAGATTTATGCCAGCTGGTAGGAAAACAGCGCTTGACTTACATGCACATGTGCAAAGAAAATACCTTTTTTTTTTTCCCGGTGTGTGCAAATTCTTCTAAGTACACCTTAAATATTTGTGGCTTGTGTTGGCAGCCACATGCTAACCACAGTACTTTCCCTTCCACTCTCCAGCTCACATACCTTTCAGATTAAAGTGCTGGAGTGCTCCGTCTCATGAACTGGAACACGTGACAAGAGCAGCATGCCGACGGGAATGTGTTTATGTTCACGCTCTCCTTCTCACCAACGTATAGAAATATATTCCACTTTCTAGAGCTGCTAATGCATAGCTACAAATAGAAGGCAACGTAAACTCACCTTTTCTCTCCTGAGTATTCAAACTTTATCCTGACATCATCCTAGAAGAAAAAAAAAAAAGAACAGTAAGGTCAAGGAGTTCTTTTCTTTCCTTCAGCATTTACAAGAACCCACTTCCACTCTTTCCACTAATTGCTAAGGTTATTGGGATGACAGACATTTATCTTTCCGTGGAAAACACAAATGTTGTGTTTGCATTTCAGGGATATATTAATTAGCCTTTCTGAAGCAGGAGCTTGGAGAGGTTATTGGTTAATCTAAATAGAAAGCAGGAGTCTGTGTCTGCTTAGGTTAACTTGGACTGGAAGCAGACAGATAAAAAGGTAACAAACTACAACTGAGAGCCTCTACGAAGCTGAAATCCTTCATTACAAACATAAAACTGCAAAGTTGCACATGATGTGTTTTTAGCATAAGCATTTTTTAATTAGTATTAATTGTGTTTTGTTTGTGAAAGCACATGAAAATAAACTCTGCAAATACTATTACCACAGAGTTTCAAGCTAGAAACTCACACCTGTATAAGTAAATACTGTATCAAAGCAGCTTTTTCAGTGAGATATTTACAATCTTAAATGGTTAATAAAACTACCAACCGCTTTTGACATGTCTCAGTCAACTTTCCATGAACTCAGTGATCAATAACATCTGCATGAAGGTGAACTGAGCAACCGAACTCAGCTTTCCAAAACTAAATATACATCGTTAAATTTAACAATTTTCCACATGGGGTTGGATTGAACAGATTGTCACAGAATAAATGAAATTATCACTTGAAAGCTGTATTTTCTACATTTGACAGAAATCCAAACTTGTTGGATTGAAAGAGAAAGCACTTTGCTAACATTCTGTTGTTAAAAGGGACGCATTATGCACAACATTAGAACATTTTTATACTTTACTTTGCGTCTTTATTGTTTCTAAGAAAACAGCCCAAGTACTTAAAAGAAGTTTTTGGCAATAAGTTAATTCTTTTTGGCGTCAGGAAAATGAGCCATTTCAAAAAAGCTGCCAGTTGTTAAGCCACTCACCGTTACCTAGCAACCCCAACACATTTGGGGGAGGGGTTACCGCTGTATGACCTGTACAATGGCTGCTGGAAAAGTTTAGAAACCACTGGCTGAATTCTTGTTGGTTGTAAAGGAGGCTCCACTTCTGCCTTTCAAAGCTGTATGGCTGTATAATTAAGCATACAATTATAATTGTTTGCAGCCATTTCCATGAGCGAATGTAAATGTTGAGTTGGGGGGGGGTCGTGGCCAGCAGCATTCAAAGTAACAGGAACTGAACTGATCAGACTAAAATCTCATGATTGAAAGTTGATTTTGTGCAAAAAATTTAATAAACATGTTTTGTATACACCATAAATCTATCCTAATCTGTTCAAGGAAGCATAATACATCACTTTAAAGCCTTTGACTTTGAGGATAAGTTAAATGAGTTTTTGAATCCTAATCTTTTCATAAGTTGGGAATGCTTTTAATTATCATCTGAATGGTGCCGCACCTGTCTGTTGGCCTGTGTTGATGTCTTTGGTTTGCCGCTGTCGTAGGAAAACACCGGCTGTCGTCGCGTCATCTGGAGGGCAACCAGGTCCTTCATTATAGAGTGGAGAGCCTGCCTCTCATCTGACGACAGCCCAACAAAACGCACAAACAGAAATCAGAGCACAGGGTTCATGCACTTTACCCACATTAAAATTCAAGCACTTTTAAAGGGAAAGCAGCGCAGCACTGACAACTGAACTAAAAAAAAAATACAGTTTCAATTCACTTTTATACATAATTTATTAATGTTATTAATGACGTCTGGAGACAGCGTCCTTCATTCTACAGCAGAAACATTTGCATTTTATGTTTTGAAATGTTATTTTCTCACCATCAATATACCTGACTGGACCATGAACGAAAAATTAACTTAATAAGAAATTCCCCACTTTCAGTAACATTATTTATTTTAAAAAATATTTAATTACACAGATCACATAGGAATATCAAAAATTCACAACACTGAAATCTAAACACATCATGTTAAGGTTAACAATCTTTCTGCTCAAATTAAATGCTTAGAAATAATCTGCGAAAACTCGCCAAGTTTTCTGAAATTTGAAAAATTACTTTGGTAATTCAAACTGACCTAAAACATGAAAGGTTTAGTCTTATTTAACTCCAGACGGTGAGAAAAAATTTGATATCTTTCTTAGGTATTTGAAACTATCTGGTTTCAAATGTAAAAGTTTTCCAAATTAGGCTTTTAATCAAACGTTAAATTGCACTTAACTAAAAATATATGTAGTTTTACACAGATATAAAACATTTTCCAAACTTTAAAACATCTCACTGAAACGCAAGCACGTTCAAGGATTTCAAGAAACACTAGTAAAGATGGATGTGCATTTTCTCATGAAATGCATGAAATGCACCTCTTGTCAGCTTTCTGAACTCATCATCCCATCCAAACCGCCTCTGACTGGGTTTTCTGAGAGACAGGGAAAGAGTGCGCTGTTTCTGATATGCATTTTTTCCCATGTTTGATCTCAGAAGAAACTCTGCCTTCGCTGTGCTCACTCACGAAGAGAAAATATTCCCCTTGTGTAGCTTGGAAAGACATCATACAGCCCCAGGGCAGCTGAGGGAACCAGACCCAGAACCCAATCCTTCACCTGAGAGTCTGGAGCTGCTGATTGCTCAAACCGGGGCCGATGCTTTCTATTGCAACTGTTTTTATCTTGTGCTGTGTCAAAACTGTGCATTGAAATGCCTGTTTAACGTCAGACTCACTCATTGCGGCAACGTTGTGCAGGCGGGGTCCACAAACCGGGGTTCAGATTGATGCCTCTGATGAGCCAGACCACCCACAGCCTGCGGGGGGAAATGCTTAGTTAGGTTAATATTGTAAGATGAGTCAGGCAGGACATAAAGGCATAAAAAAAGAAGTATAAAAAGTTAAAAGTGTGCAAATAATTACTAAACCACTGCTTTATTTACAACAACCAAAGAGATAATGAGGCCTTCATGATGACAAAAAGGCTTTGGATTTTGCAGGGATGAAATCCAAGACTCCAGAAACCAAAGCAAAACATTTTTGACTGAATGAAAGTCAAGAGTGAATGAAAACGTGTCCAGCGCATGCTAAAATATGCCCATGAGAAAGAACAGCAATTGGAAACGGCTGACATTCAAGCTGCACTGGCAGCGATCGCTCTGGCTCGGTTCCTATGAGAAGAATTCTTTATGAGCAGTTTTCTGCAATTTTTAAAAATCTAAACCAGGTTTGAGCAGCTCCGGTTGCACGAGCAGCAAACCCATCCCAAAGCCGTGTCATAAATCTACTGCTGAAGTTAACAGGGTAATACATTCAGCCCTGTTGACGGCACCAACAGCATCATGTACTGAAATAAAACACACACCCTTTTAAAACAATTTTATTAGCATTTCTGGTGCATATTGGGGTTTAAATTTGTTTAACCTCAGCTGTGTAAAAGCATGCAGATTCCAAACTGCTGATAATAAGCAGTTTGGAATTTCTATGAAACTAACATATAGATGTGTGCTTGTATAATGGCAGAAGAAGAACGTCATCCTGCCTTTTAATCTGTCAACATTACGCAGCCATTTTCTTATAAACCTGAACTTTCGTTTGTATCAAGATGGCTGACTGTCTGCCATAACATGTGCGGCTACGTCATTCATAATACACAGATTTTTTTAAGAGGACGTTATATTTTAACATTTTTGTCACCTGTGTTAAATATTGACTAAATAAAGACAAAACTATGATTTTCTCATATTATTAAACTTAGACAGCCCTCAAAATCAACTGTGCTAATTGGCGTCACGTCTTTTTCTATCACGTTACAATTTTCCTACACTATACTCAGTTTTTGTGACATCATTAAATCCTCACCTTCATAGCAAATCAGACATTTCTGAATGGGAAAAGCTGAAAGAGCGACATTAAAGTGGTAACTGAAGCTGGTCGAGTGTTTACATGTCGAAACAGAACCGCACAAAGTGCTTTCACATCCCAAGCAGGACTCCTTTAGCGTTCAGAAATATCACCGCCATCTTTGTTTCTGCCTCAATTCCCCCGCTAATAAGGAAGACTAACAGCGCCCTCTGCTGGACGGCGGGCAAACTGCAACACCGGAAAAATGTGTCAGCGGATGTTATTAGTTAATCGATTGGAACTAATCTTACTCCAATTAACTATTAAAAGACATTTAACTGTAAGTCGATTGTCTGTGTCCCAAAGAAAGATATTTCCAAACAGTCTTTGTTCCATGTTTTCCACTTAGGAGATCTGGAGATCTTCCAAGGAAGGGAACACAGTAAATTCTGCAGAGTTAAATCAAAACTATGCAGAGTCCATTTGGTTCTTTTCAGAATTGGCGTTAATTTAACTCTTTTCATAGTTATTTCAACAAGAAACTGAGTAGTTTTAACACCTGAAAAGGTTGAAATAACTCTGGAAAGAGTTCAATCAACACCAATTCTGATAAGGACCAAATAGACTCGGTATAGTGTTGATTTAATTCACCCTGAGATTGGACTGTGCAACTCTCAGAGAAATTCCCCAAACCCAGGAGCTCCGTCTCAGTAGTGCAGACCTCAGTTAGCATGTTAAATGTTAAAGTTCATGATAGCACTGCTTGAAAAATGAAGTAGATGGCTTGTTTTGAAATGGTTGCCAGGAGAAAGCCTCTTCTCTCTAAAAAGAATGTGGGGGAACAATTCAGGCTTGCAAAGTTGCATCTACATGAGCCAAAACATTTTGGATACATTAGCCAAAAGTAGAGATGCTTGGCTGTACAACACAGGGCCATGTTTGGATAAAATCAAACATAACAAATCATCACAAACACCTGGCAACCGCATTGATGGAAGGACGACTGTTTGGGCTTGTTTTGTAGCCACATGAGCCGGGCACTGTGCAGTCACTGAACGGATCACGGACTCATCCGTAAACCAAAGTACTCTCAAGCTAAATGTGAGAACATTTGTCCGACCAAACCGGATCATCAAAAAGACCAAATAGGCAAACCACAAACCTGAAGTACATAAAGTGAAAATAACCTTGAGTTACTGATTCAGTACAATGCAGAAACAAACCCTAAAAAAAAGGTAAAAAGTATTTCAACTAAAACAGTAATGACTAGGGATGCAAACAAATAATGAGCTTACAATTAATTGTTTATTATATTAAAACTAGTTCCATTTTATAAACCAAGAATGTTGTTTGGCCTCCATCCAGAAGGGGGCAACACTGGTCATTCTTAACTGGAGCTGTAAAATGCACTTTATGCAGTTTTGAAATATAAACTCTTCACAGAAAGTGAACATTTTCAGGCTCAAAAAGTCATTTTTTAATTTATAAGCTCGGAAAATATCCAAGTTTATTCTATAAAATAATTTAAATTAATCTCAAATTTTGAGTTTTTTTCCTCAATTTTTTTTTAATGAGTTTATGAGTTTTTTGGCAGAAATGTACTCCCCCTACCCTCAATAGTTTCACTGCACTATTGTAGTTTATATATTTTATTATTTTCATACTTTATTTTACTATTCAGCACCTTTGTGAAAGCTTAATAAAGTGAGAAAAAATATTCTTTATTTCATACACTGAAAATTTTAAAACCGTATTAGATGCTCTGACCTTTTGATACAAGAGAAAATTCAGGTTTTTCAGACATTTATGAATTAATCCTAAATCAATCAGTAGGATGAATCAACTTCAGATTAACTCATTATTGATAACTTGCAGCCACTCTAGTGACGAAGTAACAAATGCTCTGTACTCAAATTGAGTGGCACCAGCACCTGAGGCACCTTAGTGGAGTCGCGGGTTTCAGGGTAATAATCACCCACAGGAATGCCGGGTATGTCCGACAGCGGCTGGCAGAGCGTGACCGCGCTGCTTTAAAGTTTCCGCTGCTCTCATATCTGCCAAAGGAGCGGGCGGCGAAATCTTTTCAACTCTTCCAATTTGGTATTTTATGCACTATGAAAGACCATGAACTTTACGAAGTGTGAGATTCTCACAGTTTTATCCGTGTCGTGTAACTTGAGGTAACATAGAGCCATTGTCTCTTTCCTTGGCTACAGACATCAGTCAGACTGCTTCATCTTTAAAGAAAACTCCTTTGTTGTAGTCAAACAAAGCCGAGCCTCTTTGTCAAGAGCTGCCCCTCTTTTCACCCCAGTTTGAACCGATTTTAATGACCCCCCAATGTGGAATGCCGGGAATTCAATTGAGAACAAGGCTGCTTGAGTCAGCTGTGTCTGCTTTTTGTTCCTTGTATCGCATTTCCAGGACTAGGAGGATTTACATGGATTTTCCTCTGCCCTCTCTCCTCTGTCTGCTTTTGAGAAATGTTTAGTCTGAGGCTGTTTTTCCCTCCTGGTCTCGGACCGGAGATGCATCTGGCCTCATGGCTTCTCAGCGAAACCCCTTGGTCTCTTCAGGTCATATTTCAGGTGCACATGTGCTTTGGTTTAGAAGACAAAACATTTTTAAATATTCACAAGTCAACATGGATCAAGTGTTGGCTTTGGCAACATCATTGGCTCCCATTGCTAAATGGCTAATTGAAAACCCAAACACTGTTGCTCTATGAAGAGCACCAGTCGGTAACTTACTGTGATGGAAGTCCAAGGAACACATCAGAAATTTCATGGGTAAAGTTGAGATATTTTAAGGAGTGTTATGTCAGAAAGACATAACACCAACTCAAATTTATGACTTTTTAAGAACAGTCAAAGAAATTTAAGACCTATATCACCACAGAAATGAATAAGTTTTGTCCAGTCAAGTAGAGATAAATTTAAACATAAATAGATGCAAAAAAGATAGCAGGCTATCTTAGTGGTAGAGGTAGCATCATCCTTTTTTAAAAGTTACTTTTTTAAGTAACAACACAAAATAACCCCCTATCCCTCCACCCCTCAAAAAACACAACAAAACATAAAATATATTAGATTAGGTC
This sequence comes from Poeciliopsis turrubarensis, assembly GCA_010277015.1. NCBI lineage: Eukaryota > Metazoa > Chordata > Actinopteri > Cyprinodontiformes > Poeciliidae > Poeciliopsis > Poeciliopsis turrubarensis. The sequence continues at coordinate 2,529,743 of VMRN01000022.1, forward strand.
CTGATAAGACAAAATTTAAGACTCGTAAAAAAAGAATTTACATCATTTTAAGGCCTTAATTTTGATACACTAAGACTTTCATGCTACAGGATGTAACTTTAATATATTTTTTACAACTGTTGCTATGTCGTTAAAGTTTGGTACGAGATGGATAAACTGTGAAAAAAAAAAACAATCAAGCTCCTTGCATTCTCTCAGTGATAACTAGAAATGACCAATCAGTGCCAGGAGGCGGGTCTCAGCACTGCCAATCACCTTCTGTGCTAGTATTTGTACCAAAGATGGCGGATTAACAGTTTTACTGTAACGTTAAGTTGTCTCTCTGCCATGAGCACATTTAACAATACATGAAGGTGATTGACAGCGCTAAGACCCTCCTCCTGGCTCTGATTGGTGTATTTTGGTGGGTTGATTTCAGATGGCAAAAGTAGCTCAGGGAGGAGGAGATCGATTTTGTCACAGACTAACTGTTTCATATTATACTGAAACAACATGGTGATAGTTTCAACAAATATTTTAAATTACATTTTATAAAAGTTGCTTGCTGTAGCTTTAAGACACCATGGAATGAACGCCAAAAGAAGACATATTTGCATTTTGTGCAACAGCAAATGGCAATGTAGTAGATTATAAAAGCTAACACTACCAACCTAAACACATTTTCATAAGGTAGAGGCAGTATTCCTCTTGAGAAAGTGTTCAGAGTTAAAGGGAAGGAAGAATAAACTAAATAAAAACATGTTTAAGACTAAATCTCCAGTCCTCAAGTGGGAACTGTCCTGCAACTTTTGGATGCTTACTTCCTCAACACACCTGAATCAAAAGACTCATTTACCACCCTGACATTTCATTACGTTTTGCAACAGTCTGGTCACGAACAATGATTTAATTTAGGTGCATTTGAGCAAGGATGAATCAAATAGATGTGAGATCTTGGCACTCAGGGACAGGTGTTGCAAGTCATGACAATATGCTACGAGACAGAAAATCTGTGAAAAGATTGAATTCCTCCGCCTCCTTCCTGAGCTACTATTGCAGTCTGAAGAAATGCCGATCAGAGCCAGGAGGAGGGCCTTAGCGCTGCCAATCAACTCTGTGTACTTGCTGCTAACTGCTACAGGAAAACTTTATGCATGCCATCACAACATTATGGCTTAAAAAATATGTACAAATAAATATCTTTTAAGAAAAGTTACATGGTGCTGGTGCAACTTCCAAGACTATTTTACCATTTTTAATTTAAAATGAACTGGAAAATAAATAATACATTATTTGATGTTTTGTTGTATAAACATGTGGTTTAGTGTACCCAGAAAAGGTGTGAACGTAAAGTGCAACCACATATTTCTTTTGTCAACTAGATCACGTGAACGCCTCACCTGGAGCCTCAGGTAACCCGTCCCGCTCAGAACCGATCCGGTCACCGGTGTCTCGGGCCGGATGCCTGGACGTCCATCAGACCGAAACACCCGGGAGAAGGCGTGAGCGTGAAGGCGGCATGGAGGGGCAGGATGCCCCCTAAATAAAGGGGGCACGCCTTCTTTCACCGAAGATGAACAACAAAAACACACTAAGAGTTTTTTATAGAGGTATTTTGAGGAAAATCTGAGCTCAAAAGGCGATGATCCTATATGGAAAAGCCAACATCTAAGTGCTGCGGCCGAGGCCGCTGCAGCCTCGGATCTTTGGAAAACTTAAATTTCCAAAACATGATCCAAAGAGTCACTTTAACTCCTAACTTTTCAGCCTTTTTTTAAAAAAAAAATATGTATATATAACAAAAACTAGCAGACTATGTGTAGCAGTTGCAGCTCAGCATTTATTAAATCCATTTGAGAGCCATAGCCTGCTTTCCTGCTAAATCTGTAGATTGTCCTTTCTGTTCAATGTACAACTGGCTGCAGTCTTTTCGGGGCCTGTTGTAGGAAATGCACGAATGAAGCAACGTCATGTAGGAATTACTTAACAACAACAACCGTTACTCTGTAACGCGACCTGGCTGTACGTTAGCGACTCCAAAGTGGCTTTAATCACCAAAAAAACTTCACTAACTTTAAAAAGTAAGAATGTCTAACAAGTCCTAGTTCAATCAGGTGGTGGGATAGTGCGGATTTTCCGGGGTTTGTGGAGGTAGAGTTAGCTAAACCGCAGCTTTTCCACAACCAAAACAAACCAAAGAAACGTTCCTCAACCGAAGACGTCAAACTTCCTGACAGCACAAAACATCTCCGCCGGAACCCGCTACTACTCCTCCAACAAGTCACGGGAGCCGTTCACCCGAGCTGGCGTCCATTGTCAACCAAAAGGCCCGACTCTCGGTCGATCACACGTTTAAAAATGTTTCTGAGTTGTTCCCGAAGGAATTCCTGATTGACAAACTATCCAAATTAGCGCCGTCAAGATGCGGGGACGCGCTGTTACTCGGTAGATAGCTTCACGCGGGCACGCGCATATCATTGGCGGGGCGGAGACGTTCTGTGACGTGCGTGAGGCGTTCATGGGTAACGGAAAATTGAGATTTATCGAAAGTTTGAAGTTGTTTTTCTGTGAATATTCAGATGAAACCAGATATTTAGACACTAAAAATAAAAAAATTATTAAAAAAAAAAACACAAGAAGAAATTTCGCTTTCTTCTTGTTTGGCACCATTCAAGAGAAATAAAAAAATTAACTGTGGACATGTAAAAGTTTAGTCATTGGTCAAAAGTTACAATAAAGAAGTAATTTATTACAAAAGAGTTTCTGGGTCATTGACATTTTTTTCAAACTTTTTTCTCAGAATTTTGAATTTAATCACATATTTCTGACTTTTGACCTCAGAAAAGTCAAAATTCTGAGAAAAATGTCAAAATCAGTAAAAGAAAAAACAGTTAGAAAAAAATCAGAATTTTTTTGTCGCCCTAATTTTCGCCAGTACATTTTTGTCCTCAGTCCAGCCAAATAAAACTGGCTTATTGCCACATATAATCAATGACCTTTGAAAAAAGATAACCTATAGTTTTTCATAAATATGTACTGTAAAAAATTTGTTGTCAGTTAAAAAATACAACAGCAATTTTATTGGTTTCATACAGATTTTAGAATATAGAAAAACATTTTGATATTTGTTATTTATATGAATCATTGTCATTTTGGTCTCCACAATACCAAAATCTCTACATAACTGTAAATCAGTTGTAAATTTAAATATTTAGTTTCAGTATTTGAGTAGCCTTTTCACCAAATATTTTTTACTTTTACCTGAGTAAGAATATGTTGAAGTACTATTTTTAGATACTTTACTGAGACATTTATTTCTTGTGTTATATCTGACATTACAAGCTTTTGTTTCAATAAGTTGTTCAAGATTAAGAAATTGCCACTGTATATATCTGTACAAAATTTTCAATTTTCATCTAAAATCCAATAACAAAATATACTAAAATCATTTTTTACCCATACCATTGGTTAAATCTAGGCAAAAACAAGGATAGCAAAAGATGTTGATGAGCTGAAGAAGGATGGTCACTTTTCCACTTTCATAACTTCTTTTAAAGGACAAAAATGCTAAGAAATTTGATGGATAATAAAACTACAATGAAAAACACATTAGAAACCCCGGTTTAAAAAAAAGCTCAAGACTGAAACAAAGTTTGTTTTTATGCAAAAAACAGTTAGGACTGTTTAGGTTATTATTCATAAAATAAGTTTTGCATCCCATAAAACATTTATTTTTGAAAGTTGTAAGTGTTGAGAAAAAATATGGTCAAAAATAAGAGTAGAGAATAAAGTGTGAATTATAAAAAAAAACAACAAACATTATCACCACAAGCAGCATAAATGTTTGGGTTTTTTTCTTTGAATTTTTCTAAACTCAAACACCTTAAAGCTTTTAAATACAAATTAGACTCAAGCCTACATGATTTAAATCAACACCAGCATTTATTTTTTTCCAAAAGCATGTAAAAAAAGAAAAAATTGATTGTGTATAACGATGGAAAGGAAAGAGAGATGCTTACATTTGAAACAAGTATTAAAGGAACAGGGGGGAAAGACTGCAAGCAGTCCAAACCTCTTCTTTTTTATTTTATTTTTTGCTGTAAGGCCATCTCAACCCTCAGGTCAAGTCTGGAAAACGATACACCTTCAGAGATGCGTACATTATTATCGTCTCGGTGACAACAGCAATAGAAACAACATGTATGTCCAGCACAAAAAGGAGCAGACTCACGTCATGTCACACTGCAATCATTCACCTGAGCCTCTGGGCTCCAGTGTAAACCAGTTCACCTTTTCTGCTTTACTCAACTTAAAGGTGCAGTTCACAGATTCTGCTGTTGTAACTTGGCAAACTGCAGAGGATGACAGAAACAGCATTTCTAAAAACAAGCCACTTGATTTTAAAGCGTTGAAAATGTAGAAACCGTAAGAGGAAAAAACGTTTGTTTGTGAAAAATGTGGATAAAAATGATGGCTGCTGGTTTGGTGAAGGGATCTTATTAAAGCAGCGGTGTCAAACTCATTTTCATTTTGGGTCAAATCAAGATAAGAGTGCTCTTAAAGGCCCGGGTGTGCCAGAATTTACTGATAAAACCAGTTAAAATATTAATTAATTCTTAAAATTAAACAATATTGAACATCTCTTCAGTCCCTCCAGGATTTCACATTTAATTTTTTCAACCAAAGATAATTAATAATGATACTTATTTGTGGCAATAAATGTGATTTCTTATTTCTATAATCTGACATCAGTTAAGGCTGAGGCAGCTGTTTAGTCCAAGTAAGAAAGAGAGCACCACGGAAACCCAAATGTTTTTGTGAAAAATCTTCAATAAACTCATAATTATGTGTTAGCGTGAAAAAGTGCATGGATTTGTTCATTTTGAGTGAATTTCCACAATAATTTGCAAGACACTGGAGGGACTGATTATCTTAATCTGGCAGAAAATAGATAAAAAGAGATTTAATTTAATTGATAAAACAATGTTTAAGAACACTGTTCTTCTGACGGTTGGCATCAAACGGCCACAAAAGGTGATGGTGGGCTGGAGCTGGCCCCCGAGCCTCGAGTTTGACACATGCTCTAAACAAAAAAAACATTAAAAAAAACCCCAGAAACATTGACTTCTTATGGGAATCTTGTTAAAACACAATCAGGTCAACCTCTTATTTCTAAGGCTTGGCTCTCTTTCTCTTTTCCGCACAGCATGCTCAGTTTCACAGTAAACTTTCAGTCACAAAACGTACTTTGTGTCATTCAAGAGTCAGCAATATTCACACAATTTAGGAAATTAGATATTTAATTGGCGGAATATAAACATGGAGACGTCGATTAACTAGATTCTCTTGGGACTTTTGATTAAAAAGCACTGCAGACCGAGGCAACGTTTTGAAAAAGGCTGTTCGGTTCTTAGGCAAATTATTAGCAGGGCCCTCGTTCACTGACGAGCATTCTCCAGCAGAGGGAGCTCTGCAATGGGGTTTGCAAGCATGAAAACTGCAAAACGAGCATTTTGAGAATAGGTCCACTTGCGTAACTGCTTGGTGTGCAACAGAAAGTATGAAGAGAAAGGCAATAATACAAAAGTGAATCTTATCCACCTTTTATGGGGGATGGAAATGATGACTATCTAGTGGTATGAATGCCACACAATTTCTCCAAGATGCTTCATCTCTTACCCAAAAAGGTTTCATCCACATCTTTATGAATCAAAAACATCGAGTAGACTAATTCTTTAAGAATTTCGGATTAACAATCACAATCTTCACAAGACTTATCAATGACTAACATGCCTCAAACAACAGAGGAGCAACATTTTCTTGTCTGTTTTCACATGTAAGCAGACAAGGCCTCAGTTTCCGTCGTGATTTTCAACATCATGTTTGGTAATTGTGTTTGCTTGTGCAAAGTGAGAGTACAGCAAGATAGAGGAGGAGGGAAACGGTCGACAATCACAAACCACGGCTCTATGTACAGATAGCATACAAAACACAGGTTTCAGAAATTATTGGATATTCTGAGAATAAAAGTACAGAAACAGGCTGCTACACTGCAAAAACACAAAAGTTTAAGTGATTCTGGGCGAGTTTCTAGCACAAATATCTTGGTAAACTGGAAATAAGACAAAACTAAGTTACTTTTCAGCAAGATATGGGAGCTTATTTTAAGTCAGTAATTCCCTAGTATTAATTTAAAAAGCTCTAGTTCTACTGGCAGATTATTTAAATTATAACAAAACATTTTCCTCATATTATAAAAGAAATTATCTGCCAATCAGCTAGTTGCTAGTGAAAACTGGCCCTTTTTCATCAATGTTAAGGAATTATTAACTTAAAACAAGCTCCTATGTGCTGCTGAAAAGTTGTTTGTAAGTTCGCTCTGTCTTATTTCAGCACTGGTAACTCGACCAAAATTACTTGGTAAGATTTTGTGTTTTTGCAGTGTATGCAGTGATGAAACAAAACTGTTCACAACACAAGACGTAATTACAGTTGAAAGGTAAGGCTAATAAGACCCAGTCGTACTAACATGCAAGGATAAGACTAGGAGTGGGAATTCAAAACCAGGAAGCGGATTAATTGAATATTAATAATAAAAAGTAAAACATGAGGTGAGCTGTTGCTGATGTGCGGGGTTGTTATACAGTACTCTGTACCCTGTTTGTTCCTGAATAAACCTGTAACAGCGTACCACAGCGAGGGATTGTTTGAATCTATGCATCGATATAATTATTGGGTAAAAACTGACCTGAGTGCATGCTCTGTTTGAAACATTGTTGCTCTGAAACTCTTCTGAAATGCCTGAGGATGTGGTAGAAAACTCAAAAAATGGTGCAAATGATTATTATTACTATCATTTCTTTTTATTTTGAGTAGAAAAAGAAACGTTTTTGATGCGCTCCCCCATTTTGCACTGCAAAAACACAAAAGCTTACCAAGTAATTTTGGGTGAGTTTCTAGCCCAAATATCTTAGTAAACTTGAAAAAAGACAAAATTAACTTAACAAATTAAGAAATAAGAGCTTGTTTTGAGTCAATAATTCATAAATACTGATTAAAAAGTACACGTTCCACTGGCGCCGTTACCTAGCAACCCCAGCCAAGCTCAGCCCCGTTGCCTAGCAACCCAGTTTGAGTTCCACTGGCAATTTATTTCACTTATCACAAGAAATTTTTCCCACTGTTTAAGTGAAATAATTTGCCAATGGAACTAGTATTTTTTCATGAATATTAAGGAATTATTGGCTCTTATTTCTTTCTGAAAAAATATTTGTAAGTTAATTGTCGATATTTCATGTGAATTAAGATATTTGCATTACAAACTAGACCAAAACTACTTGGCAAGATTTTGTGTTTATTTTAGTGCAGGGAACAAATTTGGTCACAATCAACTATCAATTCCACAGGAAAGAGGAAAATAAAGGTCTAAAATAATAGTCGATTAAAATCTCCAGACGTTTTGATGCTATGGGTCATTTCTAAGTAGTTTGTGCATGTTTCTGTTCAGATGGCGTTTTTTTAAAAAGCGCATGGTCGAATTAACTGCGCCCCAGCATAACGAGGCATGTGTTCATCGCAAAACATGCTGGAGGTGTTCAAAAGGACAAAAAAAAAAAATAAAAGGCAGGTGTGATCATGGCGATTTTGTGATGTTATCTGACTCCTTGGAAGCCCAGAGCTCTTTGTGCTGCTTGCGTCCAAAACCTTCGTCGTAGTTGCCTTTGCTTTTGAAAAGCTGCTGGAAGTGGGGCTTGCAGTAAAACTCGCCCTGAAGAGCTGCGAAGGAGCCGAGGCTGCGGAGGAGGAGGAGGGACGGGATCGCAGAGTTACAAAGGAAGCTGAAGGAAGGAATCATATAACCGAAGAAAACAAAGAAAGCCAAACACATCATTCACCTCAGCTTGGCTTTGCAGTGCTTGCAGCAGAAACATGCTGAATGGAAAACCAGGTTGTTGGCAACCAATCTCTCCATTGGGTAGACTGTCTTCTCACATGTTGCACACACTTCCTTTTGGGTCTTAAAGCTGAAAGACTGAACACATTAACATATAATTTACTGGGAGCAACACGCAGTGCAGTGAAAAAGTATAAATGCTTCAGGGTTTCTGTCAGAGTATCAGAAGCCTGGCAGGCCACCAGGCTGAGAAATGTCTGTTTGTTTCTAATAGCTTTTTTATACACCAGCAACAGTAACAGGAAAGACGCAATAAAGAGTCTCTTGGTGAAATGTTTGGAAGCACAATGAAAGCAAATGAGCTTAGGGCTGAAACAATTAATAAAATTAATCGTGATTAATCGATTAATGAAATAGTTCCCTTTAAGAGGAATGACTCATATGTCTGGTTAGTTATGCTCGAATCTGAAATGATTCATCGATTAAATTCAGAGCATACAGACTCAGAAAAGGTTCACAGAAAAACCTTTTTCTGTAAATGTGTTCTAGACAGAATTCCTCGAGAGCTTCACATTAATCTGGTGAAAACTAACCTAGTTAGCACCTTTTTATATTCAGTTATTAATAAAAAATTTATAATTTCACATACTGACTTAACTTTTTTTAGCTGTAGATGCATCCTTTGCTAAAATAATCAATTGTACACTAAATAAATGCAATTTATGTAATTTTAGGCTAGAAAATGTTTCCTTTTTTTATTTAAAAATTGAAATAAATTGTTTAATTGAATTTCTTGATGTTTTTTTAATATTGTATAAAATAAGCTTACGTGGTTAAATGAAAAATCCAATTTTTTAAAATCCAATTAATCGATTAATCGTCAGAATAATTAATTACTAAAATTGTTAAATGTGCTATATAAATAAATTCATGTTGACTTTCCTGGCCGGATTTGTCAGTTTCGGTGGGTTTAGCGTTTTATCTCCACGTTCATGTGATGAGCCTTGAATATGTTACAACCCAGAAAAACAAAAGAAGCAGAGAGCAGTGAAGGCATCACCGGCTGGTTACCTTTGATCGCTGGACAGATTTATCTTCAGAGTTGGTTCTGGAGTCCTGAGAAAAATTAGAAAAAAAACATGTTTGTTATTTCAGCTAATATTTTAAAACACCCCAGAGCTTCAATGTATGTACCTGTTATAAATGACAGAAGATTATTTGATTAATAGCCTGCAGGGCGGTTTTTCTACCTTTATCAGTGTGTTTGTGTCATGAGTCTGATCTGTTTCTCTCCCCCCAGTTTGCATTTGCTCCATCTGTCTTTCTGCACCCAGGGGGGAGGATCAGGTGCCTCCTGTCTGAACTGAGGCAGAGTCCTGCAAAATCAGCTTTTCTCATCTCATTAGGAGATTTATGAGCTTAATGTAGGGCTTCACGATTCAGGTTGAAAACAAAATGTCAGATTTTTTAAATTTCTGATTCAACGTTAGTAGATTTTTTAAATCACTTTCTTTTCTAAATTGTGTTTCTAAAGAAATGACCAGAGTTTGGTGGTATCTAGTCACATTTACTTCAGAAACCTTTTCTAAAAATGTACTTTTATTAGTATTTTTACTATGCTGTTCTTTTTAATTTTTACTTCAGTAATTTTATTTTGAAGTATCTCTACTCTTGAGTAAAATTTCTGGATTTCCTCCCCATTGAATGAAAAACAAACATGTTTTAACCAAAAAAAAATCACCAGACAGACACACAACTGCAGTTATTGTTATAGTTTCATCAGCTTTTTATTGAAAAGAAAAACTGATTTGGAAAAATATTTTTGCTACATATATGAATAATAATTTTGATCCTTAAAATACCAAAATTTCCACTTAACTTCATATTTTGGGCCAATCTGTGATGTAATTTTAAATCTTAAATGATTGATAAGTTACTCTGTAATTCAGTAAACTTTTTACTAGACACTTATTTTACTCTTACTTGAGTAATTTCTTGGATGCTATTTGTTACTTTTACTTGAGTAAAATTATGATGAAGCAGAGCTACTCTTACTTTTTGGTACTCTCACCACCTCTTGAAATTACAAATGACAGGAAATATTTTTTTAAAAAGTCTTTATTTTAATAATTTCCTCTGTGAATCATGATGGAGTATCAGGGTCGGATAGAAGAATTTTTATTTAATCTATAAACATATAGCAATAATATAAAGAAAAAAGATGCATTTTTTTTTTTTTTTACCAGAAAGACATATTAAAACTAAGAAAAAGAAGTTGTTTTAATGGGAAAAAAAACAAAAAAAGAAGAAATAGACCCAGTCGTTGCTCAATTGTTTCAAAGGAAGAAGGGGAAAGTTCACTGGAAACCTTTCTAAAAGCTTCTTATGTAAGTTTGGCTGGAGATCAATGTGTAAAAATGGGAGTTGGAGGCCAGTAACAGATGCACATGATAAGAGCTGCAGCACAATTGTATAGACTAATATTTGCATAATGAATGGAGCCAACGTTCGTCAACATGCTAGTGGTAAACCGTATCAAACTGGAAGTGCCAACATGCTAGTGATAGCCACCATCCAAACGGTAATGTCTAATTTTTATCTAATTTATTAGCTTACTTAATGCAGTAAGTCAATTAAGTGAACAAGCTAGTGCTATTTCACATCCAAATGGTAGTGTCAACATGCCAGTCACTCAGCATGCTAGTGATAACCCCATGCTAACATGAGCCTTATCGCTAAACTTAGAATTTTATCTAAGTTTTAAATTATTAATTATGTTTAGCATACTTAATGCTAAGTCAATATGCTAGTGATGACTCACATTCTACTGACAGTATTTAAGCTAGCCTTGACATTTCAGCTAATTTTAGCTCATTCATTAATGTTTGCATACTGAGTTGGTCACTGGTAGCCAGTATGCTAGTTAATTACTCAATGCTTGATCATTTATTGCAAAGATCGCATCTACACCAACAAAAATACCGTCTACTAATCTGTTACATTTTTTTTTATCAATATATGGATAACAAAAGGTAGTTAGGATATTTAATTAACCTGATAAAGCTAAAAATGCCACCTTAACATATTTACTACAAAATGTTTTTCATTTTAAAGGCAAAATTTGTTTATTTTTGTAGAGTTTTAGCTTAATTAATGCTCTGACTAGGTTTTTTTTTTTTTAGCAAAAGGTCGTACATTTTAGCATCATATTTTGCACCAGTCTGAGCTGCTATTCTAACTCAACGATGTGCATGACATTTTGACCTAACTTTATTGATGAAACACTTCACAAACAGGCAGGAAAGCAAAGGGTGTTGCCTGCACTCAGGGCAACCGGACAACATGTTTTTGTAGCGATTAGTTAATTAACAGTGAAGCCATGTGTCTTCCTGTAGATGCAATCGCATCCCAACAGTCAAGCATCTCCTCCTCATCCTTGGTTCCTCTTGAGAGCAGTCATTATGTTGCTGCTAGCTTTCAGACAGCTTATGCGTTCTGATTACCAAGCACACTGCATGCTACACCACTTCCTGTGGTTCTTGAACACACGCTGAGCCAAAAAGACTTTGATCATCTCCAGAAACTGTTGAAAATTTAGCTTAAATTAAAAGTTTTTGCAGGAAAGGCATGGCTTCTTCACAAGAGAGCTGCAGTAAAACCTTGTAATTGCAGCCATAAAAGGAAACTCGACTTTTATTGTTCACATACATTAAACAAGTCTTTAGATTTGCATGTGCCAGCTTGGTCTGTCTTTGCCATATATGTACATAACCTCAGTTTCCCCAAACTGCTCAAACGTGGCAGGAAGTTGTTACAACACATCTGTTTCTCCTGTCCTGTCGACAACGAGAAAAGTAACCCAGTTTCATTTTTATTCTCACTGTCTGCTGACAATTACTTCCCAAGTTTCACCGCAAAAAAGATTGAAGAAAGCTAATGGTTCGCACGATACCAATCAATGTTGGCCTCAATAACTTAAGGGGAAATGAACAACCTCTGTGAGCAAAACACAAAGTGTTCATAAAGAGGTTTTATAGTGGGACTAATCCTCTCTGAACCGGCACTGTTTTAGCTGTGTGTGAGAAACTTCAGCCAGCTGGACTGTGGTTATCTTACCAAACAAGGAGCACTTTCAGCTCAAATCGTCTTGCAAAAGAGCTTCAACTCTTAGCTCACTGCGTCAGTTCCTCTCTCTGAGCCTCTGCTTGGGTTGTAATCTCACCTCCACATGCCAACCTGAGTGTGTTTGTGTGAAACACACCCCGAGGCCGAGGGGATTGATTACAACTGGTTCCTCTGTTCTCTTTGACGAAGCTTCTGGGTATCTGCTTTGAGATTTATGTTCAACATTTAGGAGGCCGCTTAATCTCACTTCTTAGTTCCTTCTGTGGATTAAATAAACTAGACATGACTGAGTGTTTCCCCAACTTTAAAGAAACCAGAAACTGTGAAAATGTGCAAAAGTTATTCCACTCCAACTCAAGAAAGTTGGAGTGAAACACTGCAAAAACACAAAATCTAAAAAAAAAAGTATTTTTGGTCTAATTTCTAGTGCAAATATCTATGTAACTTTTCAGAGATATAGAGATAGAGAGACTTGTTTATAGTACATAATTTATTAATATTGATGAAAAAGTTATTGTTCTAATTATATAAGTTAATTTATTGGCCAATAGATCAAGCACTTTTTAATTTTATTTACTTTAAACAAGCCTCTGTATCTTGCTGAAAAGTTACTTGTAACTTAGTTGGTCTTATTTCAAGTGTGATAAGATATTTGCCCTAGAAACTAAACCAAAATTACTTGGTTAGATTTTGTGTTTTCGCAACGAATATATTGGCAACTTTAGTAAGGAGGTGCAAAAACCTCTAACGAACAGTCTGTGGTTCTTGTTCCGCAGTAGCATGGTACCAACCTTTAGTTAATTTTACTGCATTTATATAGCTTATTTAAGTTAAATAAGGCCACAAACATTTAACTTTATGGACTTCAAAATTAAATATTTATCCATGCTTCACTTGGGAATTAATATGGCAGGACAGACAGGCCATTTCTCTTCAAAATGGACACATATCCTGCAAAAAGAATTGCAAATCTCATTTGTTGCGATTCAGAATCAATATGAAATGTCCCAAAATCGGTTTAAATGCATACAACAAATTTGCTGGTTTTTGGTCTCCATTTTGTAACGATGTGGGACGTCGTGTCCGCCGCCAAGCAGCCGGTACTGGCACATACGTATGCACCAAAACAAAAAGGAAATGGAAAGAGAAAGAGCGAATCAACCCGTCCTGTCTTTGTTGAAGGCAAAACATTTGAACTCATTTTGTTTTTTATTGAATGCCCAGGAAGTCCAAGCTTGACATGAGTTGTGCAAAGTTTTCAAAATAAACATTAGGCACTTCAGGAATATCGCAAATGTGAGGAACCAAGCTACAGTGAAGCCAAGGTACGATATGCCCTCCTGTATGTTTTTTTACTGAAAAATAACCAAGGTGTTTCTGCACTTGATAGTTCAGTAGACTCAGATAAGCTGAGGACTAAAGTTGCAACATTTGCTACATTTTCAGTTGCTGCAGTTCACTTTCACACTGCACTGAGTCAAACAAACCAAACCCCTAGAAAAACATGTTCCCCTCCTCGCCAGTGGGGGCGCTGCGCCAAGAACCACTGAAAGAAACGACACGAAACCTTCAGAGGACATGATGGCAACTTCCTTCTTACAAAATGTAGACAAAAACGGAGTAGCGTCAGAGTTCTCATTGGTATAAAAACACAAGCCATTTCCAATGCTAGCGCTAGATTCTTGAGTTTGTTTTGTTTGTATTTACCCAGAATTTCCTGCGCTTAAGTCCGCTTCTCTGGTCCGCCTGGCGTTCACAAATGCATTCAAGCTGCACCACAGGTCACTTCAACTGAATTGAGATTGAGGTTTGTAGGTGGACCAAAGTTTGCCTTTTCGGTCCAAATCAAGTTAAAACGGACTAATCAAAGCTGGTGTGAATGCACCCTAAATGTTAAATGAACTGTACAAATGCTAACAGGTATAAATCTTCTTATCTAAGCAACAGCAGCAGCTCTAAATACTGGCCTATGATGGATAACTGCAGCCTCCAACTCCCACTGAATGACATGTTTGGATTGGAAAAGTCGTAAATCCTACACATTTTTTTTCCAGTGAAGGAATTTAAAGATGCAGCTAAAGATGGCATGGACTAAAGCAAGAGGTTCCTTCTTGTGCAAACACAATCCTTCAGATCAGGTCATGCAAGTACTACAAAGACAAACTATCTTTACATTTAAACTGCTGACTGATTGGACAAAATTAGTTATTTCACCATTAGATTATCTCCGAATGCACAGCGAAGGATGACTCTGCTGCAGGCCTTTTTAAGGAAGCTTGAATGTTAAAAATGTACTCTGTCAGCTATCCAAACATTCACTCTCCTGTTCCTTATTTTTAGAAACGCAATCATTGTATAATCATTGTGACAGCAGCTTGAACACAGACCGCTCAATTCAATGTAACAGCTGTCCAGAAGTTTGTCTTAAAGCTAAACTCGGCTGAGAATATTTTCCTGTTTGGAGGCACTTCAGATTTCATCTCCGCTTTTGTGTATTTTCTTTTTGGATCTCCTTAATCTCTCACTGGAAAAGAAGACAAACATAAATCAATAACTAAACATTTAGAGACCGAGACCTGAAGCCTGGGAAAACACTCCCGACTGGTTTGAAGTTTCCAGAAAGTAAAACTTGATGCTGATTCGCTAGCTGCAAAAACTGATTAAACTTATATGAACTGGACTCATTTATAGAGGTTTAGTAAAGGATTCAGCTGTCCGGTCTGTAGAGTAATCACATCCAGCAGCATGGTGAGACGTCTGGTCAGCCACTATTTCACTTCCCCAGCAGAACTTCCTGCTGGAACCAGAAAGTGACACGGCATTTTTCTGCATCCGGCGCCATGTCTGCATGTCTCATTGACTCAGCGAACAGGTCTTGTTTTGACTTCCTGTCTGACAAGGAAGCGCTTCAGACGCCACATAATTATGACATAATAAGCTGCCAAATAACAGAATGTTGTGCTTTTAGTAACTCACAGATAAAACTCAAGAATAATTTCACAAGAAAAGTTATGCTGATTGTTTACTGTCTGGAAATGTCCAAAGTTATCAGTTAAAAATGTTTGTGTTCATTTTCATCACACCTGAACTCTGTTTGGACTGTTTCTCTTTTGGACTCTCATAATTATGAGTTTATTGCAAATTCTGCTCAAAAATTTGCAAAAGCGTCAATGGATTTCAAGGGGCTGTACTATGTATTTTCCAGGCACATTGTTCCATTTTATAGCATAATTCAATAAATAATTTTATTTGTGATAACAACGCTATATATATCAAATATGATATATAATTAAACACCTTGAAAAAGGGCCTCTATCCCTTTAAACACTCCACCTTCAGGAAGTCATCACAACATGGCTCCTCTATTAACCCTTTAACAATGTTTCTACAAGCTGCACAGAGAAGTAGCTCCTCTAACGAGCTCAGCTGATGCTCAGTTCTACCAGATGTTTGCTAATTGCTGTTGGCTAGTCTGAAGGAGCTGATTGGGGGACGCTCTGAAGCTTGGAAACAGCAGCTCCGAGGAGGAGCTGCGCCTCGGATGCGGAGCTAGGTCCACGCATGCGTCTTGCGCTGCTGAATGGTTGCCATGGAGATTATAGGAATAAAGCAGCACTCCATGTTTGTTTTTGATGAGAGAATAACATTACAATATGATGTCAAGCTCAAAATATTCTATTTACATGATACCGTCCCTTTAAGTGACTGCTAACTCCAACCTGCAGGTGGCAGCATTTCTTATTTCTGCTACCTCAGCCAACAAAAAGGGAGCAATTTCAGATCTTCAATTGATAAAAATGTTTTTGTCTCAAATCTGTCTGCTTGTTATTTTTTACTCATCTTTCTGAAAGGAATTTCAAATAGAAACATCATGAAATTCTTTACAAATATTTTTAAAGGAGCAAAAACAATAGCAAAGTTCTGGAGCAATCCATTCAACCCAAATCGACTATTTGGTCACATGTGAAAATGCTGGTGGGGAAGTTCAGAACTTACGAATAAAGCAGCCATTTTATCTTCCTTCTTCTCATTTTCTTTAATGAGTTTGGTTTAATGTAACAACAATACATTTTATCTGAGTCAAATTGTTGGGGTTTGAGTGAGGAAAACTAGTCTAAAATGTCAAAATTTCATCACATATTTCCACACTCAACACTTTTTAACTCATTTTTAAAAGTACAAGAACAAAGGCTCAATATTTGCCGACCAAAACAATCCAGACTGGATATAATATTTTTCTTAAATTCTTAATTCTTTAAAACTTTTTCAGACAAACCGTGTCAAAAGCATGTCTTAAATATCAATTTTCCTCAACAAAAGCTGATTAGAATCTGCTTAAAAATGACCTTACTGGAGGAAAAGCAGAATGTAAACAACAAATTGAAGCACAGTTCTTATTTCAATTTGCATGTAGCAATTCTGAGAAATAGCGTGCGCGCCTGTAGAGAAAGTGGCACTGGCTTTTCATAAGTAAAGTAAGCAGCTTGTGATATTTGACAATGCAGAAAGTTTACTTCCCTTTTTTTTAAAAAAAAAATGTTTCTGTGAAAAGACTTAAGATGCTCTGATGAATAAATAAATACAAATATCTGTTCTTGGCTGAAATACAAAAGATGATGCCTTTGAAATAAGAAAAAAGATGAAAGAGAAATGCTGATCTAGTTTTTATTTTTTCTGTTTCATATTTTAATTAGCATAACTAAAGGCGAACTGGATGCTTTAAAAACATGCAGCATCCTGCAGCTTTGCTTCAGCAACTTTATGTAAGGTGGTTTTCGAAATGCTTCTACAGCGATCAGATGTTATGAAGGAGAGGAGAAAATGAAATATTTCACAATCAAATTCTTCAGCGGAGCATGTCTCATCCAGCCCTGGAAAAAACTAAAACACAACCAGCATGCAAATATCTGCTTTGCAATCGCAGCAAGATTTTCATTCCAACCACACAAAGAACAAAGACGATGAACTAAGAAACAATCTTTGACTGATTTGTTAAAGTGATTCACTGTGTTTCCGCAAAGCTTGTCGCAATTGAAAATAAAACATGCTATGTAGGTTTTTAAACAAGCTGTTCAAAGGGTTCGGTACCTGACAGCAAAAGAAATGTGAGACTCCATCAGGTTCAGCCAACAACAAAATAAGAGCCCAAATGACATTATGACATGGAAGATGAAGCCTAAAAAAATCTATTTTTGATTTAAATCTTCAGATTTATCACCAGGGTTTGTTCTACATTTGAATCATCTCAAGAAACAGAATGATACAAATCACAGGGAAGGAATGTGGTTATCTGCAGAATACGTTCATGCAGGTCTACCATCGCCATGATGGAAGAAACAAACCACAAGAACATCTCCTTCTAGAAAGGGCTGCTTCTTCTGTGCAGAAAGACATGAGTCAACTGGAAACTCACAGGCGAAACTCATTAACAAATGTTTTACTTTGAAGAAAACATATAATTAAATAAAACTATCCAACATCTGGTTTGAACCTACTTATGTGAATTATTGTCATTTTTGTCCATAAAATACCAAAGTTTATACACTTAACTTTATATTTTGGTCCATCTGATTATGTGATATTTAAATGTTAAATGATTGATAATTTGATCAGTTACTCAGTAATTGAGCAGACGTTTTTTCTTAGGAGTTAATTTCTTACTTCTACTTGAGTAAAAATATGTTGAAGTAGTGCTACTCTTATTTTGTTTGCTTTCATTTCAAATGTATCGTTTGTCTATAACTTTGTCTATTCTTTTATTACACCACATTCAATAAAGTCAAACCAAACCAAAATTAGAACAATATCATTTGTCTACAGCTCCATCCGTCATCTGCTTTTTGGGTGAACAAATAAAACCGTGACATGGATTCCCATATTTAACCAAAACAAGAGGCAGCAGCGTCTCTGAGTTACTGAAAATCAGACAGTCTGAGAACTGTGGCAGGAAATGAAAGTTTGCGTAGTTAAGCCTAGAAGCCATACGCTGGCAAAATAATTAACAACCGATCAGGCTGTAGCGCCTCGGATGGATGAAAAGTGTCTTTGAGAGATCAGACAGCTGAAGGAAACTGCTTGATAACATTAAAGCAGGAAGTGAAGCTCTTAGTGGGATGTTTATCTTGTGTTGGTACAGAAATGTGGGGGCTATCAGATGTCATTAATAATTTCACAATATGGAGGCTGTTTGCTGTTAATGGTACACCAATGGTTGGAAACGTTACGCATCTAAACACAAAACTATCCAAGTGCTTTTAGAGGGATGTCCAAAAAGTGTGACGGTAGTTTTCCCAAATTTTCAGGTACTGCTCCTTACAATTGGATCATGTTTATATTTACTTCATATACTTTATATTTTTAAGCCTGTATTTTATGTTTTATGATACCCTGACTCAACCTCATGTTTGCCTGGACATCATTTCCAAATTAAAATACACCAAAGATAACCCAGGCCCTGACATGCTGTCCAACATTACATCTTTATTTTGAGGTATTTATTATTATTTATAGATGTGGTGCACCTACAAATCCCACCACAATATTTAGTTTTTTTTATATAATTTTGATACAATTTATTCCATTTTATAAATAGAGTATAGATATAAAACAGAGTGAATATGTCAGCTGTAACAGCTCATTTGTAAGGAAGGCTGTTACAACCCTGAGCTGCTACGCTTGACAGAACAAAACAATAACACTATGTTCGGCAACAAAGCGGTTTCCAAATCAGGAAATGGAAAGGAGGGGATTAGATTAACTGTTTATACGATTAAAAACAACAGCAATCACATCTAAAAAAAAAGTGTTGCAAATGTTTTATTTAATCATTTTAATGTATTAATTAGCCTTCAAGCTAGCGCACCAGACGTTACAATTGGCGCACTGTTAGCATTTTAAAGACCACGGTGGGGGGTATTTAAATCTAAACCGAACACTGATGAACACTCCGCTGAAATCAGAAGTAAATAATAAAAACGGATGTTGATAAGAATCATCATCTTGGACGGTGGATCGTTTTAGAGCGGACAGGCATCATCACCTCATCTCAGAGGGAGAGAGAAGAGGCTGCAGACTCGGTGCAAACCAACGGACAGAGAGGAAGAAAAAGCAGGACTCACCATCTGCGCTACTTGTCTGCGGTGGCCCGGCTAACAGTGAAATCTACTGGCTCGGAAACTGGACTCAAAATATTGTCTCCAATTTCTTCTGCTTGTCTGGGAGGGTTTTGCCGTGGGAGCTTAGCCTGCTTGCCGGTGAGTTTCTACCTCGCTCCTCGCCTCGGTTTTCAATACAACCGTTTTCTTCGTCGACAGGATGTCGCGCGCTATTGGCTCGCATCTGTTCCGGACGCGTTCACGTACTGTCGGACAAAATTAAACTACGTGAGAAATACGACGATTTAGCGGCACACGCGAGATGTCGGCGATTTTAAAAGGACATATTTACGATAAGCGTAAAGTTTTTGCTTAAGGTTAAAACAATTAAATTGTGTTTTTATCGGAGTAATCGCAAATGTACCTTTGCTGTTTATGATGTCTGACTTTGCAAGGCGCTCCTGAACATGTCATGTCTAATTCTGATAACGGTGCCCTAAATAAGCAGTTTGTCCAAAGAGCAGAAGTGGGTAAAATACCCACAAGTTATACTCAACTGGGAGGACGACTTCATCACATTTTAAGTCAAATAAATGTAAAAAGTACGCATCCAAAAAATTACTCAAGTAAGAATAAAAAAAGTATTTGGTAAAAAGGTTTCTCAAGCACGAAACTGGTCGTGCTTGAGAAATAGTTTATTTACAAATTACATAATCACAGATCAAAATATAAAGTTACGTGGAAATTTTGGTATTATTTGGTATAGACCAAAATAAAAATAATTAATATAAACAACATAGCTAACAACAAATTGTAACATTTTTCCAAATCAATACAAATATAGGTTGGTAGCAAGGGTATGTTAGAGTGTGACTCAAACTTTTCCCTGATAGAAAAATCCAGCAAGAAAAAAATATCATGAGATTAAATAGTGGCATTTTATTTGCTTTTAAATTATTAAAAGTCAACTCGCATTTTAAAATTAATTTAAGACATGACCGTGATTAATGAGATGAAGAGCAGTCGGCCATGTTAAGGAAGAAACTACACAAGGCAAAGCTTTTAATCAAACATGTTTTTTATTTCTGCGATATACACGTATGCCATGGAAAGGCACTCCACTAAAACAGGAATACAATACACAAAAAGAGCCACACATAGATGCTTTGACATGTTCATTTGCCTGTGAACTGAAGATTTGAAGTACACAAAATGAAAATATACAAAGCATGAGCTTTGCAAGCATAAAGATGTGTGAGAATGCATCTTAAACTGCATTTCTTTCTTTATTTTTTACTGACATTAGAATTCACAGCTTTTATGCTCGACTTGACTAACAGTAACATCAGCTTGGATGGTATGTGTACAGTTGGTGTTTATGAATTGTCTGTGCTGAACAAACCTCGAGTCCAAACCAACTTTTCTGAGCGCCTAAACCAAAATGGCTGCTTATTTCAAGCTCTGCTCTGCCTAGACGGACCAACTCTTGTTATGGAGCTGAACATATGGAGCTAAGATGTGCTAACTTTAGTTATCCCATCGGCTCTTTCTGCGTTTGGGCGGGTCGGGAACTGCAAAGCTGTCGTCTCCCCTGTCCCTCCCCTCCCCGCTTCCCCTGTCTCCGCCATCCCTGTCCCCTCTCCGGTCATCTCTCTCTCTTCTGCTTCCGTCGCCATTCCGGCTGTCGCTGTGGCGGCTGCTGTGGCGATCCCTGTCACCGTGGCGGTCGCGATCTCTGTCTCCGTGTCGGTCCCGGTCACCGTAGCGATCCTCGCCGCCATGCCGGTCGCT
This sequence comes from Poeciliopsis turrubarensis, assembly GCA_010277015.1. NCBI lineage: Eukaryota > Metazoa > Chordata > Actinopteri > Cyprinodontiformes > Poeciliidae > Poeciliopsis > Poeciliopsis turrubarensis. Next base: position 2,550,626 of record VMRN01000022.1, read on the forward strand.
CCTGTCGCTGTGGCGGTGATGGCCGTCGCCGGGACGACCCTGGGACTCCCCGTGTCGGTCCCGCGGGGTCTCTCTGTGTGTCTGGGGTACGGGTGGAGGGCTGCTGTGCTGAGAGCCAGTTGGATTGGCGGGCACGGAGCTCAGGGATCCGGCGCTGGTGAAACCAGGCATTGAAAAGGCGGCGGCCATGTTGGGTCGCTCTGAGCCGTTGGCGGCCTCTGTTGGCACAGAGTTCAGGCTGCCGGCGCTGGTCCAACCCGAGGAGCTGCTGGACTTGGTGCTGAGCTTCGGAGGGCCGCTGGTTGCTGCCACAAAATGGCTCTTATACTGAGCCTAAAACAAAACCAGAAAATTAAAGGTGATCTATTATACTTCCTTGAACAGGTTGGAATAACCTCTACAAATTAAATTTTATATTTTGCTCTCCTTTCAAAATGAGCTGTTTTAGGGCATCTCATCACTTTAAATCCAAATAACCTCAACTTTACACCCTCAGGTGAAAATGGCTGCAAACAGTTGTTTAATTGTACAAATGAACATCTTTGAAAAGCAGAAGTAGAGCCTCCTGCACAACCAAATGTGACAGGTGGTTTCTCGATGGTATGTCAACAACAAAACACTTGTCTTTTCCAGCAGCCATTATACAATGCATGCAGCGGTGAAAGCAGCAGATCAACTGGGCCTGAGCTTAGCTTGGGTTGCTAGGTAACAGTCTGGGCTTCGCTGGGCTTACAAGCTGACTTGTGACTTTACATTTGGAAGGTTTTTGAAATGGCTGACTTTCCAGACACCAAAAACATCAACTTAGTGGTAAAAATAAATGACTGATTATATTTAATTAGTTGAGCTTACTTTACAGCAAAGAATTCAACCAATCCAAACATGTCAAAAAGAAACCAAACACCTAAAGTACTCTTTACATGGTAAGAAGTGTCACACCTGTAATTTTATTAAATATATTTTAAAGCGGGTTTCTTCCTTAATGAATATCAACATTCAAATGTAAGGTTGAATAATCTGCATTTTTCAGTGTATGGTACAACAATCTTCTTAAAACATAACTTTCACTGTGAAAAAACTAAAGTAATTAAGAGAAAACATGATTAAAACAGCACCTGGAAAGCTTGTTTCAGTGCAGACATGCGGTCCCCCATCGCCCCAGTTGTCGGTTTGCTGTAGCCTTCAAAGCTACTAGCAGAAGACAAGCTGCTGCTACGGTCCTGCACGGAAATATTTTAAACGTTAAATTTATTTCTGTAAATCACAATTCACAGTAGGGCTGGGCGATTAAACAAATTTATAAAATTTTTGGTGTTTGCAGATTTAAATTTTGGAAAATCTGGATTTATTTTTCCACCAATGCACTCCTTGGGTTTTTATAGTTAGCAGTGATGTTTTCTTTACAGCTCTATTATTAATTGGACTTTAAACGCAGGTCAACTTTACAACAAAATGTAAAATCCAGGCTAAGATTTTGTAATATTTTGAAAAAAAAAAAAAAAAAAAAAAGTGACTTCTTGAAAATATTTTCTGTCATTTGTAATTAATCCACAAAAATTTATTAAAATTGAATCTGGTGTGAAAAAAACCCCCCAATGACTTGAAGTCACGTTGCCCAGCCCTAATTCAGAGGTATTGAATGACATTTTTGTGCTATTACTTCAAAATTCAGAAAAGCAAATTGACTTTATGTGGATAAGTGACTCACAGAGGTCTCGGCCCCCAGACCTGGTCTCTCTTTGTAACCAAGACCGCCTCCACCGATGTTCAGCTTCTTTCCTTTACCTCCCTTAAACCGCGATTTCCTGAACCACGGATTCTGAGGGAGATCAATATAAATATTACACAAAAACACAAAATCTTACCAAGTATTTATGTGTAGTTTCTAGTGCAAATATCCTACTTCACTTGAGTTAAGGCAAAACTAACTTACAAGTAACTTATAAGCAAGAAATTGCAACTTGTTTTAAGTAAATAATTCCTTACACTGATTCTCAGATATAGGGCTACTGAATGCTAAATAATATAAATATATTATAGTGGAATGATAACGACTCTTTCACTGGAAAGGATTTTTTATATATTGAAGGGGCAAGATGGGCAAATTCGAAACAATCTGGAAGCATTTAATTAATATATCAGAAAAATAGAGATAAAAGATCAAACTTTGAACTACTCAAATCTATAGAGAATGTTTTAAATTTGGCTTTTTGTTTATAATGTATATCCTATTGCATTCAAATACGGATTCTGAATTATTTTTGTCATAAATGATCAAAATAAAAACAATTTTGAAAAAAAAAAAATCTAAAAATTGATAAAAAGTACCAGTTTCTCTGGCAGATTATTTCACTTATAACATGGGAAAAATCTCTTCCCATAACTGAAATAATCTGCACTTTTTCATCAATATTCAGAATAAATTTTTAATTAAAACAAGTTTCTATAGGTTGGTAAAAGTTACTTGTAAATTTGTCTTATTTTGTTTCAAGTGTACTAAATGCTGCTATATTTAAAAAAAAAATGGCATTGGCCAAAATCATTTTTAACTCTCGTCCAGACAACCGCGATCGTGTACCAGCAGTTAAAATTTGATGTATTTTTCCGTGTTAATCTCACCTGCATGGCTAAATCCATGAGCTCTTTGGGAACGGCCTGATTGGCTCCCTCCAGGTTTCGCACCAAGTCGCCGGCAAACGAAGTGTCTTTGCTGGTCAGGAGGGTGTAAGCGACTCCTTTCTCCCCGGCGCGACCCGTTCGGCCGATTCTGTGGGTGTGCGTGTCGATGTCGCGCGCCACGTCGTAGTTCACCACGGTGCGAATTGACGGGATGTCCAGACCACGGGCTGGGGGAAGGACAGAGAGGTTACAGTTTGTTACATTTTAAAATTATTCTAAATAGAGTTATTCGGCTCATGTAACATTTAACAAAATATTGAAAGATGTAGAAGAAGTGGAAGTAAACACCGGCTACATCAGTGGCAACCAGAACGGGCAAATTTTTCTTCTTGAAGTCGCTGATGACTTTGTTCCTCTCGCTCTGGTCCATGTCTCCGTGCAGGAGGCCGAGGCTGTAGCCCTCCTGAGTCAGATTAGTGGCCAACTCCTCAGAGTTGGCCTTCTTGGTAACGAAAATGAGCACAGAGCCGGTGGAAGTGAACTCGACCAGCCGTCGGGTCAGCCAGTTCCATTTATCTGATCCGCTGAGCAGCAGCTCCACCACCTGAGTCACATCCTCGTTGGCCTTTTAAGCAAAACAATTGACAGAAAGAAATAAAATCTGCAGCTGAATGCTCTGACAAGTAAATATTTGAAACACAATCTTGTCCTAAAATTTATTTATGTGAAAAACATCTTTGTAAAAATGTAATTACCTCTCCGATGTCGCCCTGCACAACCCGAATAGGATCAACTAAAATGTCCCTCGCCAACCTCTCGATTTTTTTCCGAAAAGTGGCGCTGAAGAGAAGAGCTGCAGAAGAAATTATAGTAGCAATCAGGGCTCAATAATCATGATCAATCAATTATTGAGATAATAGTCAACAAATTCAGTAATCAATAAATAGTTAAAAGGACTACAGAGACTCTAAAAAAGGGCTTTTGTGTGAAAGAACAACACAGTCAAAGCAACAATTAAGGCAAATCTGAACAAAATTGGATATTTAAAATGTCTTCCAGTTCCAGCATTAAATGTTCATTTAAAGTTTATTGATTTTCCAGAATGTTCCTGCATTATTATTGCACCTCCACTTGAAAATGGCCTCTGAACAATAATATTATAGTTTATTGCATTAAGTTCTAGGACAATTTATCATCCCAGAACTTATTTATTAAAGTTAAAAATCTAAACATGACTTACTCTGCCTGTCTGGGCGAACATGGCTTGCAACTGATCTCACCTGATATTCTAAATAAGAAGGGAGAATTATTTATTTACATACATAAAAAAACGGTAACAATATAAAAAAATAATTGTGGCAGCTTACCAAATCCCATATCAAACATGCGATCAGCTTCATCAAACACCAGATATGTCACTCTCTGTAAGGATGTGGCCTTTTTTTTAACATGGTCAATCAGGCGACCCTGCGTAAACATATTTCATTCGGTGAAGTTCTCGTTTATGCATTTCGACGTCAGCAGCAGGAAGAAAAAGCAGGTGAAGTTTCTCACCGGCGTGCACACGACGATCTCTGCTCCCTCCTGCAGAGCCTTGGCCTGCTCCCACATGCTGCCGCCTCCATAAACAGCCACAGAACGCAGCGAGTACGCTTTCCCGAAACGCTTACACTCTGCATGGATCTGAAGAACGTAAGTATGATAAATAAACCTCTTTAGCTTATTTACTTTTGGGTAAAAACTCTCCAGTTGTTTACCTGCTGACAGAGCTCCCTGGTGGGACACACGATGACCGCTATGGGTCCCTCTCCGGGCTCCAGCTCCTTCTGGTCCATGATGTGAACCAGCATCGGCCAGATGAACGCCGCCGTTTTACCACTTCCTGTTTTTGCGATGCCGATCATGTCGCGTCCAGAAAGGGCAATGGGGACTCCCTGGAAGAACGGTTGGGACAAATAATGTTGTTGGATCAATTTCTGGCTTAAACTCGACAGCTTGAAAAATGAAAAGTAAATTTATACTGAACCTGACACTGGATCGGCGTGGGCTGAGTGTACTCAGACTTTCGAATCTGATGCATCAGCTGCTCATCGAAGCCGAAGTGAGCAAAGCTGGTGCAAGGTTTAGGAGGAGCAGCGCCAGAAACCTGAGGGAAGAAAAGAAAACAAAAGAATGAGCAAAAAGAAAAGAGAAGAACGGAGAAAAACGAGAAGAGAAAGGAGGGAAGAAAAGGAGAAAGAATAAAGAAAAATAAAAGAGGAAAAAATAGAGAATAGAAACAAATAGAAAAAGAAAAGAGAAATGAAAAGAAAAGAAAAAGGAAAGAAGAATGTAAAAAACGTTTTTGTCAGGAAATGTTTTTATATTCTGGATTTTCTGCATTTTTAAGGAAAAGGAAAAACAATTTATATATATATATATATTTCTGCATTTATTTTTGATTATGTCAAGTTTGGTCCTCCATAAATATTTGGTTTCAACTGTAAATAACGGTTTCCAAATTTAGGCTTTCAATATAACGTTAGATTGCACTTTATTACAAAAACGTAGTTTGAATATCATTCACTTATTAAGGACTTTATACAGACATCAAGCACTTCCCGAACCTCGAAAACAACTAATTTAAAGCAACCTTGTTGAAGTATTCGGAATAAAATAGCAATTTGAATGTGAAATAGATAAATAAATGAATAAATAACTGACTTACTCTCAAGTTGAGTTTTTGCCTCAGCTCCAACACCTGGCTGCCGTTGAGAATGCTCAGCTCCTCGTGTTCATTGTAAAAGTTTTTCTCAAAAGGTGGATAGTCGATCTACGAGATTCACAAGTCACAAAAAAAGGATTATTTTGATTTTCCTTACAATAAATCACGCAGTTAAAGTGATTTCTACTAATGAGAGCACCTCTGAGTGATCAATAGGTGGCAGCGGCAGGATTATTTTCTTGGTTGTAGAAGGAATTGGGTTTCCATCACTGTCATAGTCGATGTTTTCCTCCTCTTCCTCCTGGGTCAGCCCAGCTGTGGGATTCTCTGCCATGTAGCGGAAATACGCTTCCTGTAGAAAACACAGCACTTATTTTAAAAACTAACATAATTTGGAGCACTTCATAGTCAAGCAACTAAAAATATAAAATTACAAATTGTAAGATTTAAATAAAAACAGAAAATTCACAAAAATCAGGCCACAACAATGATCCTAATTGCAACCTGCGGAGTCAGAGAAATGTGATGCAGAATGAAAGATTGGAGCAGCAGGAAGTCTCTGGATTGAAAAACTTTGGAAAGCTCACTCACTTGCTCATCTTCTTCCTCAATGTCATCACGAATACCCCTGAAAAAAACAAGCGGAGAAAAAAAAACTTCCCTGCAACTCATTCATACACCAAAAGCAGCCCACATCCCACAATGACTCTGCCTAACGCGTCACTTTTGTTTTGTGACTCTTTTTCCCCCCCCAATTAAAAGAACAATGCAAAGCCACAAAAGTATCACCCAACTTGAGAAAATAAGAAAAATCAGACAGAAACCTAAAATAATTACTGTAAAGTTTCAACTTTTATCGTTTTTTTTTTTCCCAGGAATTTCTTTTTTTAACAGATATATTAAATGAAAATACTTACTTGGTTGATTTTTTCTCCTTTTCTTCTAGTTTCCTCATGTCTTTAGCTGCTTGGTTCTGAGAAAAGGAAATAAAATAGTAAAACACAACACTTTATTTTGTGTGACTGTTCAAAGATAGCTTCAGATTCATTGTTGGAACCATTGAGAAATAAAATGAAACATCACATCTTCAATGGAGATTCCCTGAAAATAAATGTTGCTGGACGATCAACTATATGAAGAATTACTGCGATGATTGATAGTATCGTTGTTAGAGACAATTTTCAAGTAATGTGTTGATGATGCTATAACAATGCAAGTTTACCATATGTAAGACCAAAAAACATGTATTTTATGAAGAACACTGGAACTGGAAGATATTTAAACACCCAGAATAAAACACAACAACAAAAAATAGTAAATAAAACGTAAATTAGAACCACTTACAAGAAAAACTATAACTAAAATGCATTATAGTGTCTCTGTAAACAAAATATTAATGATCAGAATAGAGATTATTGAGCTCATTTTAACTGGACAGGCCTAATCTTCAGTTTCATCTTTCCAGTCTTTGTGAGTGGTAGATTTTTATGCTTCAGAGTTCAACAATAATAATTAATTTTATGTAACTTTCCCACCTCAACCTCTGCCATAAAGGCGTCCAACGGGTCGTCTTCGCTGTCGGAGCCGCCGCCGCCGCCCGACTTCATCTGCTGCCGCGTGGGCGAGTTCTCAGCAGGAATGTAGGGCAGATCGGCGTTGCTGCTGGACTCTTCTTCATCATCTTCGAAATATCTACAACAAAGGAAAAACATACATTAATTTGCATAATTGTATTTACATTTCATTCAGATCTCAGCAGTTTAACCAATATTGTGTAAAGCAGTAAATTCACTGAGGGTAGCTGTCACTTACGCGTTTTCTTCATCAAAATTAGCTCTTTTGGACCCTATTTTGTAGAAAGATGGAAGCTGTGGGCTTTTTCCATAACCGCCACTTGATCCAGAAGCGCCAAATGATGTGTGAGATTTTGGGGGAGCATTAGGCTCCTCTTTCTTCCCTGCAAGGGAAAAACCTCCAAAACCAAACCCACGCTTCACTCCTGGACCGCCTTTGTTCCAGTTCATGGCTGCACTGTGAAAAACAAACAAACAAATGTTTGAACTGCTTTAATCCCTCTGTTAGATTTGTATTTGATCCTCACTGCAGTCTGTAAAACAGGCCAAGTATAGAATGATATTTGCCCTGTAAAATCAAAGATTTTAGTCCATTAAAAACTGAAATAAAAACTGTGAAATTATAAAATTTTCCGCTTGTAATAGCCAAACTGTAATTGTTACTGTTGAAACTACTTTTCCACAGTTAGCATCAGAAATTCATGCTGTTTGTCTCAAAAGATTATTAAAAAGACTTGTATTATGTACCGTTTAGCAATACAGTTACTGAATATAATCGCTGCAGTAAAATACTCTTGTTGATCGCTGGTGAACTTTTATTTTAGAGTCTTTATTGTAGTGAGGTTCTGACTATAAACATTGATAGATTCATAACTAAATGGCTGAGGTGATTTATTAAAGTACATTAGGAGAGCCAAAAGGATTTAAAGTATCTCAGGAGCTTCTTTAAAGCCAACTGCTGATTCTATATTCAACCAATGTCATCAAAGCTACACACATATAATTGGTTTGCTGAACGTATATATTTTTATTTTAAGACATTTTCTTCATAAGGATTTCTTAGATATGCAGGATATATATGTATAAATGCCTTCATTAGTTCAGGAATCATTCAATATTTGAGCTTCATTCGCAAAAAGACAAAAAAAGAATCAAATCGCAATGCAAATGAGTAAGTACGTGTACATCTAAACAATTGTACACCGTCAAATATGTCCAATCTTTAAAGATTCGCGCTTTGCAACAACGATTTGCTTTTCGTTTTACAACACAACATGCTAGCATTAGCTCAAGGCCGCATTCCGGCCAAGGCTAATGTGTGCGAAGAAAAGCTCTTTATTCTACGGAACGGTGAAAAACCTCGATAGTTAGTTGCGCTATAAAGTATAAATCATTAATAAAAGCAATGCTAATTTTCAGAACAAATATTTGTGCATTTGTTTACCTATTTCTGAAGCTAGTAAATGTTTCAGTGCTTCTTTTAGAACGCAGTGGGCGTCTGCGTTACTTACGTCATACGTAATAGCGGCGTCACCTCGTAGTTGGTGCGTAACGTCGACCAGAAGCGTAGAGAGGGGGGTTGCTGAGAACGTTCTGCAGGAGCGGATGGACCGATAAATAAAGGTACTTCGTAATATTGTATTTCCCCAGTTATACCGTGTTACCCTTCTCTCGTCGGCGCTAGGCTGCTATGCGTCAAATAACGCCATTTAAATTAGTTACAGTAAGTTAAAATAGCTGCTTTTGCTAACTGTTGTTAGCTGATGCTCCCTTCACCATTAAATAGCAACATTAGCAATGCTGTTCTCTGACAGAATAGCTGTTTTTCTCCATTAAATGTGGCATTTGCAACTCGCTTGCTATCACTATGTACGTATTTTCCCTTATATTTTATAGTTATTTCAGCAGTATTGCCAGTTGAATTTGTTTTGCTGGAAGAATTTAATAAAACACACGGGGGAAATTAAGTATTTGGATGGTTTTGCAACATCCAAGAACATTTTTTCATGAATTTTCATATCAGTTTGCTTTTTGTCCTTTAAAGTAGACCTACTCAATAGTCCTTGATGCTTTAAGTCTTCCTTAAATGGCTTTGCACTCATTTTTATTTAAATTTCTTTTTTCAGCAAAACACCAGAACATTTATTTTGTTTTTTTGTTGTTTTGTGTGTTTAAATTCAGCTCAATCTGATACTTGAACAATTAAAACTTTGCTCACAGGCTATTTTTGGTGCTCTTGTTCTGTGATAAAGACAATTATTATTATTATTTTTTATGTCTGAGATTTTCCCAACATTGTAAGTATTTAATGACATGGAGTTAAAATATTATTTTGTCAGCTTTTGGAAAAAGATCAGAAATGATGTCAAAAGTATAAAATGTGGGATGCATTAGGAACGTGTTGTTCAATCTTTCAGTTAAATTTAAAAAAATATCAGTTCTTTTTTAACAGGATGTGATGAAACATTATTTCCTTTTCATCACAGTTTCTTTATTTTCACAGATATTCTCAAAGAAAGTTTATTTCAGCATCTCATGTAAGAACAACCTCAGGAGGATCAATGTCGTTTCTTGTAAGTGTTTCAATTGATTGATTCATGACTTCACTGTTTTTCTAGGTTAATATTAAACCTCATATAGAAATTTTGAATGAATTCAACTGAAATAAAGTCTGTTCGAGTATTTTTTGCTTTAGCTTTTTTAGAGTTTTTACAGAAACTTTTACAAACTAAACACTTTAGTTAATTTTTCTTGCATGCTTGCTGTTTATTATTAACCACTGCCGTCAACAGCCTTAATTACTGTCTCTTTGTCTTTCTGTGTTTTTCTTTTTCTTGCTTTCATTTTGCTTTTTTTTCATGCTTGAAATTAACCCTTTCTATCTGTCAGCGCTGGGTTACTGAGAAACTGAGTGTGGAGAGCCTGCGGGATCTGGAGTTATTTGGAGGTGAGGTTTAAGTGAAACAATTTTTAAAAAACTACTTCAGGTTGTTTCCTCTCAGTTCTTGCTTTGCTTTGCTTTCCAGACATCATTCTAAATTTGTTATTCATCGTTTTGTCTGATCTGTTTTGAGCTTTTTTATTTCTTTCTGTTTTTGTCATTTTCATTTTATAGGAAAATGATGCTAAAAGACGATGTTATTGGTTTACTGGTTTGAAAAAGCTAAATAATTATTTTTATTTTATCTAAGAATGAGAAAAGTCTCAGAAATAGAAGCTGGCAGTATTCATTTGTTTCAGTGAAACTGTCATCAAAGAACAAAAGAAAACATTTTGTTTTTTTTTGTTTTTTTTAAATTTATTTACATGTTTATATGAATATAAATTATGTTAAGTCTATAAAATATACAAAATAATAATTTTCAGAAGATTTTAATTTTCTTTTTCGAGCAAAACTGACACAGGACAGAAAAACCACAATGAAAGTGGAAATCGAGACACTTTTATTAAATAGTAGCACTAAATCAGAACCAATATCTTTGTACTTTTCAAGAAGTATAAATACTCTGAACAGTTACATAATTTTTCCAAAATGTTTTCATGTATCTTGAGAAACGTATAAGCGCTGCTTGACAGCACTTAGATTAGTGGTTTTGATGGAAATTGACAGTAAATTTTTAAAGGGTTGATGGAGATCAAATGTTGTGCAATATAAATATTTTTTTCAGTTTTTAAAAAATATATATACATATATTTGTGATGCAAAATTGCTGGATTGGATTTATTTCATTGCAACTTTACCTCATTTTCATTTGATTGCATCTTTCAGCATTTGTGCATGTTTGTTCAAATTGATCATTTGTTTTGGCTGCACATGATTCCCATTGCCTTACAGAAAGTTCCTGTCAGAATTTTAGATTTAATCAATATGAGCAAGAATATCAGTCTTTTTCTGCTGTTACTGATTAGCGCGACCCAGTGCATTTCAAATGAATCGGTATCGCAGTTTGATTGTATTCAAATTCATTTTGCTCAGAATACAATTGGATAATTGTTCTGAAAGCAGATTAAAAAGTAGAAACTTGAAGTTATTTCAATGCTATAATAGAAGATGTAAGCCAGAATAAACTGCTTTTAAATAAAACTTTGTTGTTGAAATGGAAATATTGAATTAGTGTAACAGTCACCAACATTATTGTTTTCCTAATTCTTTTATTGACACATTTGAGCTGTTTTTCTTCCAGGATGAAATTATTTTACGTGTAAAAGTGATTTTTGAAACAATCATTGATGTATCACCATACATTTTGTTATTGATTTGCTGTATGTTGCTTAGGAAGCTGCACCTGAACCACATTTCAGGTAAAGTTATTTTTCAGTGCTGTGTTTCCTGCTACAGATCAGACTATAAATCAAACTTTCAATCATGTTGAGTTTAAAAAAAGATGCGAAACCAGCACGTTTTCTTTTGTTGTATTTTTGTGGCTCTTGTGGCCTGAATTCACAACAGTGCAGACAGGAAAGAAATAAAGAGATAAGGGGGGGGAAAGAAACGCAGACTAAAGTTGGAAGTTAAACGGCAGACGGCTGTCTGCAGGTCTGACGCTGCAAAAGAGATCGTCTCTAGAAAAGCCCAACCTTTTAAAAATGATGGACTGAGCTTAGAAGTAGAGATTGTGTTAATAATATCAAATTATTGGCCAGAAAAACACATATGGGTAATAAATAAAATTCATCGTTTAATTAAACTTTTTTGTTTTTGAAGATTTAATATTGGAGGGGGAAAAAAATTATTTTTTCCACTATTTTACTCCTTGGGTTTCCATAGTTCAGAGTGATGCCAGCATGTCCAAGGCGGCCATCTTGTTTTACAGCTTCTGTTTATTTTTTGGACTTTGAATTCAAGTCAACTTTACAGACTGATTCTTTGTTTTTAGTTACAAGAGTAAAGTTTTTTGAGAAAATCTTGTGATGCTTTGGTATAAATTTTACAAATTACATTTAGAATATTTATTTTGTTAACACATCAGCATCAAATTGTTATCAGCAGCAGGACTTAGAAACTGCAAATAACTGTTTATTTTGGAAGAACTAATTAAAACAAGTTCTTCTGAGTATTTTTAAGATGTTTTTTTTCTGGTAAATATTATGACTATGTTGCTGTAATTAAAGAAAACAACTAATACTCCATTATGCAATTCACAGAAACTAGGATTAAAGCCAGTTTTGGAAATATTTTCTTTCATTTTCAGAAAAAAAGCTAAAAAAGCAGATTAAAAAAAAAAAAAAAAAATCAGCTTTTATTTTTCAGCCTCATCGTCCAGCCATAGTATATGTGTAATTTTGACTCTGTTGGGATTATTTCTGAACATCCACCAAAACGTAAATCTTGTTCACCCAACTCTTTGTTGTGTGTTGTAAAATCATTCTGTCCTGGGAAAAAACGGATGGAATATATTAATAAAATCCCCAAATTACAATGACATTTATGCTTATGATGAGTTCATGTAAAATTCTGACTGAAACTGTAATATCTGTAATTAGGATGGATTTTTAAAAATTATTTTGTGAAGCAGGAAACTCCTTCAATCAGAGCTCCATCATGCAGCGGCTGTGCGTGGCAGCTGAAAAAAACCTCCTGTGAACAGAGATCCTTCTCTAGTTTTCTTTGTGTTTCACGTATTTATGTCATTGACATGGTTTCTCTACCCCAGAGCAAGCTCAGGGATTCTCACACAGGAAAGTAAGTGCGGTACTCCTGTCACTGCATCATCATCCTCATTCTTCATGTTGCCTTTTGTGTATGTGCGTGCATGCACTGATACAGTACGTATGTGCGCACAGAGATTTACATTTTGAGGGATTCATGATCTCTCCAGGCTTTGGACATGTTTGTATGCACGTGTGTCCAGTTCATGCTGCACATGCCTGTTTTATAGATGGTTTTTTTTACACCTCACAAACGAGTGCTTTTGTTGCAGAGTTTATTGTTTTTCCTCACAGATTTAATACTTTTCATGTGAAGCCTATTAAAATAGAAACATTACAGACTGAAAGTCCAAGCTTATTGTGTAAAGAACCTGTGCTGTGACGTTTTCTTAGTGCAGTCTGTGAATGTATGGAGTTCAGATGTTGACGTTCTTTGCTGTTCATTTTGGGTCTGATCACTGTTCGGTTCTCCATTTGGTCAGAAAACAAAAGCTGCAACTAACGATTATTTTAGTCATAGATTATTCAATCAATTAATAGATTAATCAGATAGAAATACTACCACATTCTGCAGATATTTCAGTTTTAAATACAATACTAGAAATTCATTTAAAAAATGCGAATTAACAATTCAATTACAGCTTAAAATAAGAAAATGTGATGACAGCATTCCTTTGTCGCATGCTTGTTTGCAGCACAGGATGCAGCTAAAAAACGTCTTACATCAACATGTAAAAAACAGATTAATAAAAAGGTGTTTAAGACATTTTTTAATAGAATTTGAACTAGGTGAAGCCACAACAAACATTTGAGGAGTTTTTAGTTGAAAAGATGTATAGATCAAGATTTTGTTTTTCTTTTACCTTAAATGCAAAATGTTTAGTTTTTGTCCAATGTTGGCTTAAGTAAAGTTATGATTTTGTTTTTCTTTTGGCAGTTGACATTTTAAGTCCGTGTTCTCTAGTTAATGGTTAATCTATTGCTAAGTTAGTTGACAATTATTTCAAAAATCGATTAATCATGATTAATCATTTCAGCCATAATATTTTTTGTCCGTTTTTGACATAATTACTGTTATGAGTATGATGTTCTTTCAGCAGTTAGTTTATTTTGAGTCTGAATGCTTCAGTTAACAATTAATCAATTAGTAAATTAGTTGGAAATTCTTGTAGTAATCGACTAATCATGATTAATCTGATTAATCATTTCAACCCTAATATTTTTGTCTATTTTTTTCACTTACAGTTCTGAGCATGTTGTTCTTTCAGTTATTGGCCTTTTTGACTCTGTATACTCTAGTTAACTAATTGGTTATTAAATTAGTGGATGATTATTTCAAAAATCAATTAATCATGATTAATCTAATTATTCGTTTCAGCTCTAATATTTTTTTCGTCCATTTTAGGCTTAATCGCACATCTGAGCATATTGTTTTGTCAGGAAGTGGCCTTTTTGAGTCTATGTACTCCAGTTAATGATTAATCAGTTACTAAATTAGTTGATTATTTCAACAGTCGATTAATCATGATTACTCCAATTAATTTTTTTCGACCGAACATTAAGTATTTACAAAGGTTTCTTTAAACCGTGGCTGCAAGAGCATGCTCGATTTTCCTGCTTCGCCGTTTTTAATTTGTTCTTAGGTGCATAAAAATTTACCATTTAACTTTCTGCTTATAAAACCAGTCTCTGGTTTTACCTATGGGGATATTTACTGAGGCTAAATGTGCATTTTTATTTTAAAGTGAAGTCATACATTAGCCTTCATCCGCCTCACCAGCTCACTGCTGCAGTCGGTTAATTTCCATCATTTTTCAAAAGCGATAACTTGATGGAAATCAGGAGTCCTCACTGCCAAGAATGTGGAAATGTTTATATGCTGCTGTTCTGTTAGAGGTGATTCACAAATACTTAGCTTACTGTGACCACAGATCCTTACGGAAGCATTTCACTGCCACAATTTGGAAACAAATTCAGGTGTAGCATCTTGTTTTAACGGGAAAGTTTGACGTAAAAAAGTGAGTGTTTTGTTGCTAAAAAGAGATGAAAGATTTGTTTAAAACAAAGTTTTTCTTTTTTTTTTTTTGCTTCTCAAAATTTATAGTTCTAACGTGAAGGCATTCTCGTTAGAACAATAAAGTTTGTCATGAAAGAATTAAAACCATTCTCATTTTCTAAAGCCAAAATGAGATAGCTTTGGAATTTGAATTTTAGAAAATGAATTCACTGAAATTTTATTTCAGAAATTATAACTTTTGTATCATTTCAAGTTTGAATCTTGTTATAATGAGAAGGTTTCTCATTAAAATGATAATTTCTCATTGGCAAGAGATGCAAAAAATTTAAAATTTATTTAACGAGAGTTTCTTGTTGAAACAAAAAATAAAAATCTGTTAGTTATAGCAAGTTTAGCTTGATTCAGAATGAGAAGGCTTTCTCATTTTAATGAGAAACTTTCTTGTTAAATGAGAAAACCTCGTCATGTCAGGATTCATTATTTTAACGAGACAAAAAGTTCTCATTAAAATTATAACATTTCTTAGAATGATAGTTCATCTCACTTAAATGAGGTTTAGAACTTGCTAAAATGAGAAAAATTCTCATTTAATTGATTAGTTTCATATCTCATTATAGCGAGAAGGTTTCTTGTTTAATGAGATGTAAAAATTTGCTCCTCTTGATGAAAATCTTTAACGTAACTCACAGTGACTCTCTTTCTTCTTACCATGTTTCTTCTAGGCAGCTTCTAAAAATCCCAGAACATGTTGCTGTTTCACTTTTACAACCTTTGTTTTTTATCTAAAAGAGAATATATTTTGGTTTTAATGAGACTTAAATCTTGCTAAAAGGAGATTTTGCTTCTGAGTTTATTTCCAAGCTTTGGTGGTGAAACACTGTAGATCTTAAAGTGGAACTGTTACTATATTTTTAATTATTTGACCTTTAAGTCAGACTTTTACTCACTGGATATGATGGATGTTGTTACTAATGTTTTAAATCCACTGGTGCTGTCTGTCTGCCTAACACCGTAGTACCACAGATTGGTCTTTTCTGTTGTTTTGTGACGGTTTAAAGGTTTTATCTGAGACGGATGAAGCTGAAATCAGAGTTTCGTGTTGATTTGTATTTTCTGCTCCAGCCCCATGAGGACAGTGAGGAGAGTTTGAGCTCGCTGCCACGCCGAGACACGATGGGCTCCTTCCTGCCAGACAGCGGCTCATACGAGCTGCTCACTGTTATCGGTAAAGAAAAGATGACATTTATGCACTTCTTATGTTTTAGCATGAACAGTTTCAACAAATTTTTGATGGGTAGTTTCTCTACATCACTTTTCTTAATGCATGCAGTCTGTTTATTGAGAAATGCATTTGTTTGCTTTTCTAATTCTATTCTAGCTTTTTAGTGCTTTTGTTTAATTTGTAATAACAAACAATTTTATTTATAATATCTGGCAAAAATTATTATTATTATCATTAATTATTATCATTATTAATATTATTATACACTTTTTTGAAAACTTTTTTTTCATCTCTTAATTCCTTCCGTTCCCATAGCAACGAGTGATGTCAACACACCCAGGGTGGCCATTTTGTTCGACAAATATGTTCCATAGTTTCTGTTTATTTGGACTTTGAATTCAGGTCAACTTTGCGACAGAATGCGAGGGTCAAACTATGATTTAGTTTTGGTTTTTAATTACAAGAACAAAGTTATAATACTACAAGAATATAAAGTCGTTATAACACCTGACTAAAGTCGTAATAAAACAAGAATAAAGTCGTAATGATACCAGAATAAAGTTGTATTAATACCAGAATAAAGTTGTAATATAACCAGATAAAACATTTGTTTTAAACATTTACAGATCACTTTATGCCTCATGAGGATTAGTTAATTTTTTTAATCCTTTTTGTAGACTTTTTCTGTGTTTTTTTTATACCTATAAATAGAGCTATGTAGGTAAACGTTGAACTCAAAGATAAGTTTGCATCCTATTTTTAAACTGAAGCATATTTTTGGTTGTTAGGAAAAGGTTTGGACGACTTGATGACTGTGAATCTGGCTCGTTACAAACCCACTGGAGAGCATGTGGCCATTCGTCGAATCGACTTGGAGTCATGCACCAACGAAATGGTCACCTACCTGCAGGTCTGCAACCTCCCTTTGTTTAAGAATTGTTTATAACTTTGTGATTTATTGGGAATTATTATTTCACCTACTGTGGTATGCAGATTTCTTCACTTAAACGTTGCAAATCATCAAAGTTTAATACAGAAGTAATATTTTTTTAATTTAATTTTTTAAATTAAATTTTTGCTACTTAATTTTTGAAGTAGTAAATTCATATTTTCACACAGAATCATGATGGTTTTTACCACTTTTTCCACTTATTACATTAGTTTGTCATTTGAAAGCTACCTATGTTACATTATCTGATTGATTTGTCTGATTTTAAAATTTCTGGGATGATTTGAAAACATTTAAATATGAGGAAAAAAACAAAAGGTGGCATTTAGATTTTCACAGCGCTGCAAAAATGAGTATTTTTGTCCAGTTCCTTGAATATATGTCTCATTTTAAGTGTAATGAGTAAAAAGATATTGAAGCTTGTTTCAATTCGATAACATTGTTGATAAAGTTCTAGTTCCCCTGACGCCGTTACCTAGCAACCCCGGCCAAGGCCAAGCCGTTACCTAGCAACCCAGTTCTCGTTCCACTGGCAGATTCTCGTTTAGCAAGACAATTTTTCCATGTTATACGTGAAATAATCTTCCAGTGGAACTGGAACGTTTTTGATCAATATTAAGAAAATAAATACTTAAAACAAACAGCTTCATCTTTCTGAATAGTTACTGCATGTTGGATTTGTCTTATTTCAAGTGTAGTAAAATATTGGCACTAGAAAACAAAGAAATGCATACTTGGTACGATTTAGTGGTTTTGCAGTGACGTGTTTTTTCTGTCTGATATAATTTTTCCTTCTCGTTTAAAAGACTTTTCTTTCCTCTGTACATTAGGGTGAGCTGCATGTGTCAAAGTTGTTTCATCACCCCAGTATTCTGCCGTACAGAAGCGTCTTCATAGCGGAAAACGAGCTCTGGGTCATCACACCGTTCATGGCTTATGGTACAAAAACAGAAACACTCAAAATGTCTTCCCTGTTAAATCTAACGCAGGAGAGTTTCTCATCTTTATTATTTGATCTTGCAGGTTCAGCTAGAGATCTCATCTGCACTCATTTTTCAGATGGGATGAGTGAACTCACCATTGCATACATTTTGCTCGGCATGCTAAAAGCTCTTGAATACATCCATCACATGGGATATGTACACAGGTAAGATGAACTGACATATGTATGAAAAAGATAAGCCTATTTCGAGAAACCGCACTGTATTTTCTGTTGTAGTCTTTTATTATATTTTATCATTGTTGTTATTATTGATTTTATTAATTTACATGTTGTTTCAAACACTTTAAGAACTTTTTGAGTGGACCTGCATGACGGTTCTTGCTGCTACATGCACGAACTTCCCCTTTCTGGGAGAATAAAAACTGTTTTTACTTTATTTTATTTGTTTATGTTATTAATAATCTTCGCTAGTTTTGATTGCATTTTATGCTCAATATTTCTCTCTGCTTGTCTTGTTTGTTAGTCTGTTGCAATAATAAGTTAATTAATTGCATGATAAATTAAAACGAGCTCAATAATTTCCCTCGAGATAGTTTTTATTAAAGGACAATTTTGTATACAGAGACTTTATGATTTGGGTTAAAAAAAAAAAAAAGAAATCTCTGCTTCATCATTTTTAGTTGTGTTTTATTTGGAATATTTAAATATCTTCCAGGTCCAGTGTGGAGTGTTTAATTGTTCTTTGAGATGGAAAACTTTTATAATTATGCCAGTACCAGTAAATTAATGATCATTAATTGCAACAATTACTGTGATAATTTATCATCCAGCTAAATTTATGATCAAAACAGGCCTACCTGTTTGTTTTTATGACATTTTGGACGAGTTAAATACCTGTTAAATACCTGGAAAGTTTTATTTTATGTTTTATTTTATTTTATAATTCAGATAGTAGTAGTGAAATTAAATTCAGTTCAAATTCAAAAATATTTTATGGATCCCAAAGGTAAATTATCATTTCATTTCAGATTCTTCATAGTTATGGTAGATAGTGATGGCTGTTGGTTGGCAGGAAAGGCCTCCTGCAGCAGTCTGTATTACGGAGAATCTGAAGAAGCCCCTGACTGAAGACGCTCTGTTTTCCCAAAACGTCTCGTGACGAAGAAGATATTAGTTAAACCGTGAACTTGGATTTGACTGATGGTGTTATTTTATCGTTTTGCTCATGTAGGAGTGTGAAGGCCAGTCATGTTCTGATATCTGCAGACGGTCAAGTCTGCATGTCGGGTCTGCGGAGTATTTTCAGCCTCATCCGTAACGGCCAAAGGGCCAAAATGGTTCATGACTTCCCCCAGTACAGTGTGAAGGTGCTGCCTTGGCTCAGCCCTGAGGTGCTACAGCAGGTACGGAGCATCAGAACTCACTGCGACCCTCTGTGTCTGTCTTTTCAGCAAATAATTTAATTGTTTTTCCCAGAATCTGCAGGGATACGACTTTCGGTCAGACATCTACAGCCTTGGCATCACGGCCTGTGAATTAGCCAATGGACATGTGCCGTTCAAAGACATGCCAGCGACACAGGTGACCAGAAACTCAAAGCTACTTCAGCCATTTTGACGCGTCATATTGTGTTAATCAGAAGAAAGCTGTTCTGGGACCTTAGCAAATCCTCAGAAACTCATTAAAAATGCTTGAATTCAAGTAAAGAAACAAGAATCCCAGATACTCAGCTGTAGTTCTGAATTTATCTATTAAATGGGACAAAATTCAAATTTTTATACTTCCAGTAACTTAATGTGTACATTCCATGGGCAGTGTGCTGTTACCTAGCAACCCCAAACAATCCCAGCCCCATTACCTAGAAACCCAAGTAGAATTCCAGCACATTTGGTCAGCTGGTTTCACCATCGCTGTACAATGGCTGCTGGAAAAGAAGTGTTTTGTTGTTCACTCATCATCCAGTAACCACTTTCTGTACTCTTGTAGGTTGTGCAGGAGGCTCCACTTCTGCTTTTCAAAGATGTACAGCTGTATAACTGCACATCCGTTTACAGCCGTTTTCACTTATGAGTGTAAAAGTCGAGTTGGGGGCGTGAAATAAAAGCCACCGTTCAGGGCTCACATGATTAAGAAACATTATAATGTTATGAATATCTTTAAAAGTTGCCTCTTTGGTCATATTTCAGTCCATTTACGATGCGGGTTCCCGCAACAGGGCATGCTTGTGGCGTGCCAAATGCTATTTATTGATTGATAAGATCCGTCGACGTTAGATTGACTCATTACTCGACAACTTATATCCATAATATATAATTCTTAGTTCACTTTACAATAATTCACTACTTTTTATTTTTGATTTATAGCATAAAACTCCAAAATGCATTAAGTTTTGTAGTTGTGAAAAGTCCAAAGGTGTAAATACTTTCAGAAAGTTCTGACTTCTGGCTTTAACAACTTGACCTACATTTATTATTTTCTTGAAGATGCTTCTGGAGAAGCTGAACGGAACCGTGCCTTGCTTGCTGGATACGGCCACGATTCCCCCGGAGGAGCTGTCGCTCAAGCCGTCCCGCTCTGCTGCCGACTCGGGGATCTGCGAAGGCCCGAGGGGCGGCGGGCTCCGGCACTCAAACGGAGAACCGTCCTCATCCTCCGGAGGACATCCGTACAACCGCACATTTTCCCCCCAGTTCCACAACTTTGTAGAGCTGTGTCTGCAGCGAGATCCTGAAAACAGGTTGGTGAAATCTGATTCATGTTGCGAATGAGATTATTAAAAATACAAAAAGCGTTTTTCTCATTTTTACTTTTTGTTGCAGACCATCTGCTGCCACTCTTATCGGACATCCTTTCTTCAAACAGGTGGGTGAATTTTAAAAATGTATGAGTTCAGACATGTTTTCTTTCGGTTTGAAATAAGTTTTGTCTTACTTTGTACAAGGGCTGCAACTAACAAATTATTTTAGTAATTGATTATTCTGGCGATTAATCAGCATATTCTGCAGATTTTTCATTTAACCACCTAAGCATCTTTTACACCATGTGAAAAATAACTTTTTTTAAAAGCAAATAAAGAATTAAATTCCTTTTTTAAAGTAAGAAAACTTACATTTTAAAACCTTTTAAGTAAAATGTAATAATTTGATTATGTATAGTGAAAGTTGTATCCAGATATGTTGTTCTGGGTGCAACAATGTTTCCTTTTTTGAAAAAAATATTCAATGCAAAATGAATGTTTTGTATAGTTTTGGCTTATTTACTGCTCTGACTATGTTCTTTCAGCAAATAAAAAAAAAATCTGCATATTCCCGTTAAAGATTAATTGATAACTACATTATTTGACGATTATTTCAATAATCAATCACGATTAGTTATTTCAACTCTACTTTTTGTATTGGGAAAACATCTTTCCAGCTGCAATTGAGACTTAATTTCTCTTACGACAATAAAAAAGCTTCTCCTTTCCCATTTATCTCACATCATCTTTTCAGATCAAACGTCGACCGGCGGAGGCGCTGCCTGAGCTGCTGCAGCCGGTGTCACCCATCACTTGCTTTGAGGACTCCGGGCCACAGGACTCCGTTTCTGGACTGGCGAGTCTGGAGTCGGGCCTGAGCCACCTGGAGGTGGACGACTGGGACTTCTGACAGTAAAGGACTCAACAAGCAGAGGATTGTATGGAGAAACTCTTCACTGAGGATGGGATTTGTTATGTAATTGGTCTCCTTTTAAATGATTTCCATGGTAATTTAAAAGGAAGTTGTTATTCAGAGAAATTTAAAGCTAACAGGAAGAGGGCTATTGTGAAAAAGTGGGAATGGAGGAGTAAATTTCTGCCTAATTACCAATTTACAAGAAAAAAACGTTAAAAGTTTGTTGTAAATATGTTGGGAAAAAAATTTATTTTCCACGTTTACAGGCAATAATTTGTTAAAACTAGAATATTCTGACATTATAAAGTCAGAAATGTGTAGGAGGGGAAAAAACTAAATTTTACCAGGTGAAATCTCAAATTAAAGATGAAGTCAGATATCTAATATGTCCTCTAAGAATGAGTTTTTCTTCTGAATCAGAACATCCTAAATTTACTGCTTAAATATTGCTGTTGCAAATGTCCAGCTTTATGATCTCAGAGAAATTATTTTTGTTTTCTTCATTAGTTTTTTGGTTTTAAAATGTCAAAAAAATATAAAATTTTTTGCCTTCTTGCAAATTTGCAACTTATCAGAACAGTCGGGGTTTTGTTCTTGTAAATATATTAAATTAATCTCACATCTTCTTAGTTTTTAGGTGGAAATTTACTCCACCGTGACCAGTTAGTTTCTTTTAATGGTCCTGATACTCTGCACCTTTCTTGATGTCTTGCTCATGTTTTGTTTTCTAGAGATGCACAAACTGGCACTGAAGGCCTGATGACGCTTCACTGAAACACAAAATGCCATTTCTGAGTCGATCAGAAGCTGCTCAATATTTTTTCAGGAACACTTACTTTGCATTTAAATGGTAACTTTATCGTTTTTCACAGATGACTGTTGCCGCCTCAAAGCAGATGGAAATGTTCTTGATTAATCAACTGAACAAACGGGATGTAAATGGGTTTTTATTCACTTGCTTCAGGCTGTTTTTTGTTGCACAGTTTGAAACTGAGTGATCGGAGTGTTACTCATGGGGAAAGGGTTTTTTTTTTAATGCTTGATTTGTTTGCATGTATATTTGAATGTAAGGGCAAAAATTAAAACCTGAACAGTAAACTCAGTGGAGCTTCATGTTTTACCAAAATGGAGGCTGTAAAGCTTCTAAAAAATATTTATTGAAAATTTACACAGACAAACACAAAGAGGTTTTTAAAAAAAAATCATATGATGCTAATCTTCTTCTTCTGATGGAGGCTGATCTGCTGCGGCAGCATTACGCTTCTCCATCTTTGCAATAAGCTCTGGAGGAAAAAAACAAATCATATTTGAGTACATAAATGTATTAATAACCTGTCCTTCTTGTCTTTTCTGGCAGAACGTTCTTGCCTTTTGCAGGGTTAAAGACTCCGTTGGTTTGAGTGTTGCACACGTAGCACCGTTTGGACTTGCGGTAGTGCTGCAGGGCGCAGGTTTCACAGAAATAGTGCTTGCACCTGGAACACAGCTGACTAGTCAGGAAAACCCAAAAACACTGAATCACAGGAAAAGCTTGAAGAGACGACTCACTTTGTGATAATGGGATTCTTAAAAGAATCCCGGCAGATGAAGCACTTAAAGGGCAAATCCTCATCGTCGCTGCTCACCTCATAATTCTCATCATCTAGAGTGAAATAAACAAGTTAAAAAATGCTGAAAAGTGCAGAAATGATTTTGAAAATACATTTACTCACCATTTCCTCCATATGTGCCCTCATCCAGCTCCCTCTCAATCTGCCAGCCATGTTTGTAGTCCGATCTGTCGTGAAGGAACTTGCAGCTGTCTTTAAAAAAAACATGCAAATTATTCAAACAAAACAAATGGATTTTTAAGATGAAAAAACCCCCCAAAGTTTTACATAATTTATATTGTTAAACAAACCTCCAAAACCACAGAATCCAGTCTCTTTGTAGTCCTTGCAGATATCTGGCTGGTAGTCCCACCGGACTGTGGCTCTCAGGTGTTCAGGGGCGCGGATCGGCCCTTTCCTGTTGTAAAGATTTAATCTAATTACAACTTCAATTTCCTGACATTCGGTTTATGATCAATTTAATTCCCTGTACTTAAATAATAAAAAAATAGCTTTTATTATTAGTTTTCCAGCAGTTATTCTAGTCCATTTAAAACGTACTGTATCCCAAAAGGAAATTAAATAATTCAAATAAACGCTTGCCTCCTCACCTGACCATGCCAGAAGAGGCGTTCCCCATGGTGGTGTCTTTAGGCTTGATAAATTTCTGGTAGTTGTTGATGCCGCGGTATATTTTATCATCTTCTTTACCTGTGAGCTCCTGTTTGATTTGGAATAAAAAATGCCTATAAATATTGATTATTTCTTCTCAGGCATGTAACCAGTTTTTGGGGGGTTTTTTACCTCTTGGATTTTCTGACTCCTCTCAAAAATCGCCTGGGCGTCTTTGTCTCTCTCTGTGTCCAGCTCATATGTAGCAGTTGCACCCATGTCCTCAGGTCCCTCCGGTTTCTATATTTAAAATAGCAGATAGAAAGACATTTTACACCTTCAAAACACTTTGATAATTTCTTTTACTAATAGTATCAAAGTTTTATCTCACCGCTGACCGTGTAGACTTATAGGAAACTGTAATCTTGTCGTCCTTGCCTTCATCGCTGTCACTGGAAGATAAAGCATCTCTCTCTACTTTTTTCGTCTGGAAAAATGAGATAAAAATCATAATTTGCTTCAAATCCTCACCAGAATCACCATTTTTGCGTCATTCCCTTACCCTCTGGATCATGGGATTGACCCGAGCATCTTTCTTTTCTCTTCTGACCACGGCGCTCTGGTCCTCATCACTGTTACTGTCTAAAAGAGAGACAAATATTTACTTACAGCTGACAGGAAGCTGTACGGTCATTAAAAAGCTTCCGGTTTGCATGTGTGTCACCGAAGAGAAGCTTAAATGGCCTGAATGTGACTAAGAGGTCTGAATTCCGAGCTACCTGGAATGCAGCACATACATCTAGCTAAAACACAATTTACCAAAAACTTTTAGACATAGTGATTAGATATAAAGGCTCATATTATACATTGAAGTGATTTCTATTTGCAGAAAGCACATCAATATACCCACCGTCTGTTTTATTTAGATTTTTCAAACCGACGTTAAAAGCAACAAAATACCCTAAATTCACAATTTAAAAACTAATTATATGCTATCGGATTTGACTTAATTACCTTTGTCACTGCCACTCGCTTTTCTTTTCCGTCCGGAGAATTTTTTAGTGGATTTTTTAAACAGAAACCTACAAGAAGGCGTTTTGGCCTCCTCAGACTCCGCCATCTTGCCTGCTGTGTTATTGTCCTGTGGTCACAGCGCCCTCTGCTGGTTTGGAGAGCAAATGACTTGTTTGTCTCCTCTTCCTGGCCAAAGGGAGGGTTGCACAGCCTCACAGTTTATCCAATTTCTTTTATTAAAAAGATGAAAAAAAGTTATTAATCAAAAATAAATAAAATATTAGGCATTTCATAATATATCCAACAAAAAACAGTTTTAAAATTGCTGTTTGACTTTATAATTTAACACGCATAATCGGAAAGAAATCAACTTTATAGGTTTATTTTTGTGCTAACATAAATTATTATTGAGCACAGTAACTGGGCACAGTTTTTGCTGTTTCATTTAATAAAAAGTAACTATTTTATTTATATTTTTATTTACAAACCTGCAGGAAATTGCTGTTTCTTCTGATATTCATTATACATGTTGTACACACGTATCTCTCCAAAGTACATAAAAATGGCCATTGTTTAGAGTTTGTCTGTTAAAGTTACATTTATACTAGGTTTTTAAACCTGTGTTTATTTGTGACATAAACAATGGAGGGTGAAGTACCCCAAAATTTACCTCAAGTAAAAGCACTAGTTTAATATATTTTTACTCAATTAAAAGTAAAAACAAAAAAGTAGCTGTACAAAACATGACTCAAGTAAGAGGAAAATATAATTGGTCAAAAGGAGACTAAAGTACTGAGTAACTGATGAAATTGTCAGTTATTTAACATTTAAAAATCATCAGACAACCAAAATATAAAGTTAAGTTGAATTTTTTGGTATTTTAAGGACGAAAATAGCAATATTTCATAAAAGTAAAAAAGAAAACACCTTTCAAATCAGTTCCTTTTCATATAAAACTTTTAAAACTGTCCGTGTCTTCTGAATTTTGGGTAAAAATATTTTTTTGTTTTCCATTTAGTAGAAAATCAGAAATTTTATGAAAGTAAAATACTTCACAATAAAATTACTCAAGTAAAAAAAATAGTAAAAATACTCCAAACAGAGTACCGCTCAAGAGCTGTTTATTGTGAGATTTTTGGGACGACTTTAAAATACTTAATTTTTACGCAGACTTGACGCGTCCAGCTCGTTTGGTGAGTTTTTGAATCTGAGAAAGCAAGTATCGGAATGCGGAAGTGCGTTTTATTTTGAAGGAACTGACCGGAAGTCAGTTCCGTCACCCGCTGTAGCTTTCCGTTAGTTTCTCTCCGTAGAGCCGCAGCAGCAGCAGCAGCAGCATCCGCGGCTCCCCCCGCTGAGGACTCCGGGTACTGGAAGGACTTGGGCCCGGCGAAGGGAGAGGTCCCGGCCTCCTGGGTGCGGACCCCGAAGAGGCCCCGGGTCGGGTCCGCCGCTGGATGGAGTCCGGCTGCGTCCAGACAGCAATGGCTCTGGGTCTGACATCGAAGAAGGCGTCTGCTCGGAGCGTCGCGGTGGAGCGGAAGAACCTCATCACGGTCTGCAGGTAGACATCACGACCTGCTCCGGGTTTATTTATCAGCCTCCTGCTGCGTGACGGCCGCTTCATAACGACTAGACATAGTTTAAAAAACAGTAAATAATTATAACCTTCAGAACAGGAGGTGTTTAAGAGGAGGCAGTTTCACCTTCAAAATGAGGAGAATGTAAAATACTGTAAACCCTTTTGATGTCAAGACTTCACTTTTATGGATTTATGTTTTATATTCGATGTTTCTGACGTAGTCAGATCTATTTTTAGTTGTCCACCTGTCTAAAATTACCGGTGATGTCATTAAAAGCCCATCACTGACAGCTGAGCAGGACAAGGGCACCCAGCTCTGCAAGGACTCCTCCCCTCATCAGAGGCCCTCCATCCGGGTCCATCCACCCGGTGGGAGCAGGCAGCGGCTGCAAGGCCCCTGGGGGCCACTGACCTCCACAGTGACCCCCAGGCAGGACTGGAAACGGTTCAGCCAGGACTGCTCTGGTTTCACAACTCACTAACACAGGAGTAAGGTTTTCACAAAATAACAAAACAAGCAACTCAGAAATGTTTAGAGTAATATCAGATTAAAAAATAAAATTGTAACAAAAACCAGGACGTTTCTGAGCTCCGAAAGTTTAAATAATTCAAGAAAATTTGTGAAACTTTGGAGTCAATCCCAGAAAATTTCAAGAAGAAACAAAATTCTAATTGCAATTTAAAAAACTAAAACTTTGAGATTAATCTTTGAAATTTTCTTGAAAAAATTGGAGATTTCTGAGTCTTAAGAGTCAAAAAAAAATTGCCAGGAAAAAAAAAAAGATTTTTTTTTTTTTATGTTTTTTTTTTGGAGAAAAACTCTCTTAAAACTATTCAGACTCTTTCTTTCAAAAGATTTTCTTGCACATTTCTGAAATCTCTGAATTTTTTACTTCTTTCTAGTAAATTTTTGACTTTTCAAATGAGAAACTTTCAAAATCAAAATAATAATAATAATAATAAAAAAACATTTCCCAAAACATTTCTGAAATTGATCAAAAAAATTTGAATTACTTCCAGCAAATTCCCAATCTAAGAAATTTTCCATGTTTTTTTTTCTAGATTTTTATTTTATTTTTTTTTTTAGATTAATCTCAAAATTTCTATTTTCTTTGTAGTAAATTTTTGACTTTCAAAGTTCAGAAACTTCCTTCCTTTTTCTGCAAGATTTCTGAGATTAATCTAAAAATTCGTTAGGTTTTTGATAAATTTACTGCTTCTTTCTGTTGGCCCTTGTAAGCCGCTGTGCAACTCCTTTTGCTACACGCTGATTAATTTCATACATTTAATGTGACTTTAGATTTTTTGTGACAGACTCTGCAAAAACAAAATCTTACCAAGTATTTTTGGTTTAGCTTTTAGTGCAAACATTTTAGCACATTTGAAATAAGACAAAATGAGCTTAGAAGTAACTTTTCTGCAGGACATATTGATTTATAAACGTCTTGTTTTTAGTTACTTATAAGTTCGTTTTGTCTCATTTAAAGTTTACTAAGATAGTTGCACCAGAAAAATAGACAAAAATACTCTTTTGCAACTTTTGCAGTCTGCAACTTAAAATGTTTTTAACACATTAGACATTAAAAATTGTACATCTTTAAGTGTAATTACTTTACAACTAAATTATTTTTAGATGTGAAAGCAAAGCAGCACATTTTTAACTCCCATCTTCTGCATCATAAAAGAAAAAAATACTCTCAGGTAGACACACATTCAAGCCTTTTTTATTGTTTTTTATGGTCCTTTTTTGCATTAAAGTGAGATACATGGAGCCACAACACACAACACAAAGCAGAGCATGACTGCAAAGAAAACAAAACGGTTTCACATCGGACTTTCAACACGAACATTAGTGAAGAACCAGGAACACGCTTGTTTTCAGTTTGTTCCGACCGTGCTCAGACGCTTTTAATCATGTAAGCATTTAAAGACAAACGAGACGAGACAGAAATAATACTCAAAATGCTTCCTGTCAGTATTGCTCACTCCAAATTCTGCATTTTCCTCATCTCTTTTAGCGATTAGCTTCTTTTAAAGGAGATGTTTTCCTCCAGGTGCGTCCGTCCGATCTCCTCCTTCGTCACTTTTTCTTTTCGTTCCACGCTGAGCTGATGTTAGACGTTACGTGGTGTGGAAGCTGAATCTGCAGGGCGTGACGTTCTTCTTATAAAGTATCCAGGCACAGATACCTGGCTGCAAAAACACTAAATATTACCAAGAATTTTGGTTTAGTTTCTAGCACAAATGTCTTGGTACACTTGAAATAAAACAAACTTAACTTTTTCAGCAAGATATAAGAGCTTGTTTTATGTATATAAAAGAATATTTCACTTATAAGAAGACATTTTAAAAGTGGAATAACTAATTATTTACTTTTACAAAAGCTCCTATTTCTTGCTAAAAGTTTTAGTAGTAAGACATTTTCACTAGAAACTAGACAACAAATACTTGGTAAGATTTTGTCTTTTTGCAGTGCATGAGCTAAATGATGTTAGTGCTTCTCATTAGTGCAGCATGCCAAGCTTTTCTTACTTCCTCATATGTGTGTATAAATGTAAAAAGTCTATTTTAACGTACAGTCAGCAAAGACACAGATTAACCCTTTCCATTCTTAATATGTTTTGTTGGGAGGGGGAACAAAAACCTGGTTTCAGTTCTGCTTTGGGAAGAAAAAGTTCTTTTTTTTTAGGGTTTCTTGTCCCGCAGAACTGATCTCAGCTCAGTGTTTCTTAAAGCCGAGTCTGTTTTAATTAGAGACACATTTACAGAGGAGGACACCTGCATGTGGAGAACGGGGCGCTGGAGACTTGAGCAAACGTTTGCATCATGTCAGGGAACAGTTTCCATACGAGGCGGGTGAAATAAACAAGATGGAAACTACGAATAATGATGAGAATCTTTTTAAAATGGAGAGTTTTCGAAACAGGAGGGTAAACATGGTGTCCAGTTGCCAGTAGCAACAGGTTTCCTACTTTAACTCAGCTGAGGCTTCCTGCAGAGAGTGAAAATCTGAATTTCACCAAATGCTGTTCAAGCAGCAGGAATAAACGGAAAAAACGAAATGATTTGTTGCTTTGCGGTCTGGCTAAGACGTCCGTGTTGGTGGGAGGACTGCAGGACGAGTGCTGCTGTTGCTGTGGACACGGAGAACCTGGGAAGGAATAAATGAGATAAGTGAGAAAGAAAGAAGGGAAGGAAGCTGAGGGGAACGACGCGGCTGCTGCAAACACAAAAAAAAAATCCACGTTTATGCATCGTTTTGTGCATTATTCAAAATGTCCCGACAAGTGTTTAAATTTTTCTTTGCAACTTTTCTTTTGCATTCTTCTTGATTCGTTCGCGATTACAGCAGAGGTTCAGCAGGTTTGGGGATCAACCATGAACTGATCAGCTTGCTCTCACATTTGTATCCCTGATTTATTATTATCTCCCAATCAAAACGCCGTCACTGCCCGTCTGACGCCCCGATCCGTCTGCACCTCCGCCGACCATGAAACACTTTGCTTTGGCTCTTCTTCAGAGGGAAATCAAGAAAAACAGAACCTGCTTTGGGGGTTTTTCGGGGGGGTATTTTTGGCTACAAGAGAGCAAAATTTGACTTTTTGTGCCAGTCCAGCAGTGCAGAAAAAGGGAGTTTCCTTTGCGATGAGTTCGCCTGCAGTGTCATCTGATCCTGCTGCTTAGGCCAGGACTGAAGGGAGAGAAAGAAAACAAGAGAGGAGAGAAGGAGAAAGACGTGAGGAAAAGAAAAACAGGTCAGCGGCGAAGCAAAGCAAAAGGTTACACTGCAAAAACACAAAACCTCACCGAGTATTTTTGTCTTGTTTCTACTGCAAATGTTTTAGTGCACTTAAAACAATTGATTTAATATTGATGGAAAATTACAAGCTATAGGTGAAACTTTAACTTACTTTAAGGGGGAATTGAGGTGAATTCTGACTGGATTTGATTTAGGAGTGGATCACAAAGCACTTCACATTTTCTCAGCTTTTATTTGCAAAAAAAAAATGTTTTCCTTTCAACATAAAGTTACATCAGCTTGATTTCAGTCAATAAGTCCTAAATATTCATGAAAAAGTTCAAGTTCCACATGGAAAAATATCTGCCAGTAATTTTCCATCAATATTAAGGAGTTATTGACTAAAACAGGATTTTATATCTTGCTAAGAAGTTACTTATAAGCAGAGAAGGTGAAAAGTTACTCAAGTATTGAGTAACTGATCAAATTAACATTTAATATTCAAAATATGTACATAATCAGATGAAGTAAAATTTAAAGTTAAGAGTAAATTTTGGTTTTTAAGGATGAAAATGTGACAAAAAATAACAAAATCGGACAAAATAAATTTTTCCAAATTAGTTTGTTTCAATAGAAAGTTGTAGAAAAATCAACAAAAACTGCAGGTGTGTGTCTGTGTCTGATAATGTTTTGGTTAAAACACGTTTGATTTCACTGAAGTAAGAGTAGAAATACTTCATAATAAAATTACTCAAAGTACAGCGGAGTAAAAGTACATTTTTCAGAAAAGTTAAGTTGGTTTTAGTGTCTTATTTCAAATGTTTGCACTGGAAACCAGAGCAAAGTACTTGGTGATGTTCTGTGTTTTTGCAGGATAGATGCAGCTCAAACTAATTCCTGTAAGTACAGTGGAAAGGTGAGAAAGGGAGAACAAGAGCGGCTTTCAGTGGGTGCTGAGTGGGGCCTGGAAGAGGTCCAGGGCGGAGCGAGAGGCGGCACAAAGACGGCTGTCAGAAAGCAGCGCGGTTGTTTTTCAGTGTCAAATCGTACCAAGAGCGTGTTGCTGCTCCTCTCAAACCCTCTGCATGTTTAAGGCGTCCTTCACGTCAAAGTGAGTTAGTGCAAAATCACAAAATCATAAAATCATCAGGTCCGGAAGCGCTGCTCTGCAGTTTTCTGATCAATAAAAATACACATACATAGAGAGTATATGTAAACTTTGACAAGAGAGGTTGTTTGTTTTGGTCTGATGCTCTGCAAAAACACAAAATCTTAAAAATACTTTTGTTTCTAAATTATTTCACTTAACATGGAAAGATATTTTGTTATTATCAACACACCTCTTGCACTTTTTAAATCAATGTGAAGGAATTATTTACTTAATTCAATCAAACTTGTATATGTTGCTCAGAAGTTACTTACAAGTTAGTTTTGCCTTATTCCAAGATATTTGTAACATAAACTAAACCAAAAATATTTGGTGAGATTTAGTGTTTTTGCAGTGAAGAGGATTATTTTTGGAAGTGTAAACGCTTTTTTAGACGACTCACACATCTGGATCGGTTTTGCAGAAATACTCATGCAAAAAGCAGAGGAGACTTTCCACGACACAGAGGTGTCCAAAGTGCGGCGCGCGGGCCATTTGTGGCCATTTTGCTGTGTTTTTTTTTGGAAACTTTATTTGCAGTTATGAGGAACATAATTTAACTTTTTACAAAAACAGTGATTTTCCTTTTCCTAAATCATCTATTGGCAAAAAAGCTGACAACCAAGATTTTATAATAAGTAGAGCTGGGTTTATCCATTTTGATGCACCAGAATCAGCTTTTTATACATTTATTGAACTTTGCTAAATATTAGCAAATGTTTTGAAAGACAGTAACCCAATTTCTACTCATGTAACGAGCAGAAAAGAACTAGATGCCAATAACCAGAGCAGGTAGAGTAACCAAAAACAGCACCGAAGTAAAAGTAGCACTACTTCGACATAGTTCACTCAAATAAACGTAAAAGGTGGCCGTTCAAGAAATTACTCAGTTCGGAGTAAAAACGGATTTGGTAAAAAGTTTGAGTGTCTGATCAAATTATCAATCATTTAATATT
Source organism: Poeciliopsis turrubarensis (assembly GCA_010277015.1). Taxonomy (NCBI): domain Eukaryota; kingdom Metazoa; phylum Chordata; class Actinopteri; order Cyprinodontiformes; family Poeciliidae; genus Poeciliopsis; species Poeciliopsis turrubarensis. Next base: position 2,582,595 of record VMRN01000022.1, read on the forward strand.
TATAAATTACATCATCAGATGGACTAAAATATGAAGTTGCATTGAAATTTTGGTATTTTAAGAACAAAAATGACAATAGTTCATATAAGTAACAAAAATAACAAAATCAGGCAAAATACATTTTTCCAGATTAGTTTGTTTGAATGAAAAACTTCATGAACTTTAACAGAAACTGCAGGTCTCTGTGTCTGGAGAATTTCTGGTTTAAACATGTTTGTTTTTCATTCAGTGGGTAAAAAAGTCCAGAAACTCGAGACACTTCAGAATAAAGTTAGTCAAAGTACAGTGCAGTAAAGATGCTCCTAAAAGTGCATTTTTCAACAAAAGCTGCTAAGGTGAATGTAACCCAACTCTGCCAATAACAGACATTTCTACCAAATGGAAAATGAAAAAAGTCGGACTCCTTACATGATTTAAACGCAACTGACCTGATTTCTTGATAGATCCAGAACAAAGTCAAAAGCCCCAAACCAAATCTAATCCGGTTTTTATGAACAGCGTCGTCGTCGTATCCAAACGTTCCCTGCCTTGGTGCTGTTTGTCTTCCCGTCTCCCCGCCCTCGGCTCTGCGTCCTCTAGATCGTCTTCGTCTTGCGCTTTGGGAAGAGGGCTTTCCGAAAAGACGTGGTGGTGGTACCCCTGCTGAACGAGGCGCTGCCCAGTGAGATCTTGGTCTTCCCACTGGTGATGGTGGACGAACCCAGAGACGTCGTGCTCCTTCCCCGAGAGATGGAGGAGCTCCCCATGGCCAGCTTGGTCTTCCCCCTCTTGATGGTGGTGTTGCCCAGCGTCAAGGCCGTCTTCCCCTCCGTGAAACTGGTGTTCCCCATTGCCTTCCTGACCCGGACTCGACGTTGGGGTTCGGGACTCACTCCACGCCGAGCATGGCACAGTCATGCAGCTCGAGTCGGAGTTGGTCGTAACATGACCAGAATGCTAAGCATGGACGGCGCGACCCCCGTGTGGCATAAAGCCTCCGTTGAGCTGGTCTACGTGGGCTTTGGAAGGCCGCATACCACCCATGCGTCCCGTGAATGGACAGAGGCAGCCGTAGGAGGACGCAGCCTATCCGGGGGGGACTTGGACAGTGGGGCGATTGTCCCTCGGACACGACGACACCGGAGGGTTGAAGGAGACATTGTTGAAAAACAGGACAGTCCGCAGTGACATCACTTTCTTCTCCGCCATTGTTCCCCTACAGCTTCTGATTGTAAGACGTCCCTCTGTGCTCAGCTGTAAGCGCCATATGTAAAATCAGCTGCTGTTTTTGTTGCAGGATGAAGACTGGATGTGTTTATCTTTCCCCTTAGATCTAGATCTGAGGCTTTGATGGCCTCGCTTGTTGTTATGGTCAACTAAAGCGATCAAAGTGGCCAAAACCGAAATTCAGAAATCATTTTAGTTCATTGAAATGAAGAAAAACTGTAATTAAAGGGGGAAAATGGAAAAAAAGGAGCAAATCTCTATTTAAAAATCCTCAGAGGTTTTCTAGAAAAAAAACAAGGAAATGTTTCAGTTTGAAACAAAACAAAAAATGAGATAAATTTAAAAAATTTTGTACGAAAAAAACAATAAAATTTCCTAGTCTAAAAAGTAGAAAATTTGCTTGAAAAATCTCAGAAAGTTTGAGAATTTTCTAGTAAAACAAGTAAATTTATAAATTTGACGAGTTGAACATTTGCTAAAACAAATCTGAAATTTTGAGATTAAACTCAGAATTTTCTAGACAAAACAAGAAAATTTTAGTTGCAAAGCTGAAGATTTTCTATAAGAAATTCAGAAAATGTCTGAAAACAATGCGGACATTTGAAAAGTCAAGTTTCCAGAGAAATCTCAGATTTTTTTTTTTACATGACAGATTCCTACCTTTTCAACAGGAAGATTTGAAATAATAAAACAAAGTCTTGGGCCATTATGGATCGGAAACAAAAAGTAAATAACTTACCTGGAAAAACTGACATTTTTTGGAAAAGACTTGGAAATTTCTGAGCTTCAAATTCAGGAAATCACCATTTTTTTTTCTCAAAATTTCTGACTTATTCGTTCTAGAAAATTGTCGACTTTTCAAAGTCCAAAATTGTTTTGATTTTTTTATAGGAAATTTCAGAGATTAATCTAAAAATTTCAATTTTTGGGCAGAAATTTATGTGGCCCAAATAGTTGAAATTGAGAAAACATTTTTGTTAACTGAAATAAATAAAAACGGTAATTAAACTACAACTAACTTCAACTATATCGTAACACCAACTAAAACTGCTGAAATTAAGAATTAAAATACTTTTGTTTTTGAATCTATAAAGTAGAAACTGATGTGAAATGTATGTATTTTCCTCCCACAAAAGCCGTTGAGGTATCCAGCAATAATTGAATAAATGTTTGAAAATTGTGTTTTCTTTTTGAATTCGCCACCAAAACATGAACCAAAGTATAAAAAAGCTAAAACTATTGCTATGACTGGTAAAAACTAAACTGAAACTAAGCAATATTTAACTATTGCCAACTCTTAAAACTAACTGAATTAGACGAACAAAAAATCAGAACGAAATAAGCTACAATGAAAAGTCCAAAACTATCCCGTTTTTTTAATAACTACACACAAGGCAATCAGGAACAACCAGGCGAAGCAGAGTGTAGAGGTATTATCTTTATATGCACTATGACATTAATACACTTTTACAGTTTTGTTGTGAATACAGCTTGCAGCCGAACCATGGGAATGCACCAAAGACCCACTGGACTCCTACTGGTCCCGGCTGCACAGAACGGGCGAATTGTTCTGGTGTCGCCACATATACACCACATCACATCTGTTCAAGCTTCCCCTCCCTGCTGAGCTCAACACACCATAAAGCCTCATCGCATCGCTGGCGCATTTGCATAACATCCTCTGCACGCTTTTTAACGCGGGACTCCCCCCCCCGTTTTTTTCTGAATTAAAGACGAGTTAAAATCCCAAACACAGCAGCTGGTTGTGACTACTGACCTTCTAACACTGACCACACAGACACATCCACGAGCTTTTATTTGTGTGCTGGATTCACGTGTGAAAATCCCAGTAGATGTTGCTGTGCCTTTCCTTGCCCCTGATGAGGGTCGTCTTGACAACAGACACAGATTTGGTCCCGTAGGTAAAGGTCAGAGTCATGAGAGAGCTGGTGGTCTCCCCCCGTGTCACCGAGGTTTTAGCCACCGTTATGCTGTTGCTGCCCAAAGTTACTACGGTTTTGCTCCAGGAAAACGAGGATTTCCCCCAGGAGATGAACAACCTTGTCCTCAGGAACGAAACCCTGCCTTTGGTGAAGGAGGTCTTGCTTGACGAGAATGTAGTTTTCCACTCGTTGTTAGAGTCTTTTTTGGACTGCTTGGCCGCTTTGGGTGTCTTCGCCCTGGGCTCGGGGTCCCTCTCCATCTAGGTGTTCCTGCGCTTGGACGTCAGCGCCTTGCGGAAGGAGGTGGTGGTGGTTCCCCGGCTGAAGCTGGCCCGTCCCAGAGCCACGGTCGTCTTTTGCCTTTGGATGGTGGAATCTCCCATGGAGGTGGTGGTCACTCCCCTAAAGATGGAGGACTTGCCTAAGGACACAGTAGTCTTTCCCCTGGCTATGGAGGTATTCCCCACTGCCAGGGCAGTCTTGCCCTCTGTAATGCTCGTGTTGCCCATTGAAGCGGAGGCAGCCTGGATGCCAGCTATCGCGCACGCCGCATAGCAGACCCTCTGCGGCGCAGAAGGGCAAGCATGTCAAGTCAAAAAGCCACACCGAAGCCGCTGCAGCTGCCCTAAATAGATCACACCACCGTGTATAGATGAGGGGGAGGGAATTATTTGATCATGCTTTGATGCTGGCCGGTCCCTCAGAGAGACAAGACCCAAAGGGACCTGGAAGCGCGGTAGAACCGAGCAGACAGGGGGATAATTGTGTTGGTTTCATGATAACAAAGCCGGAGCGTTGAAGGGGGCGCTTTGTGCAAGCACACAGGACAATTGGGGTGACCTCAGTATGAGAAGATGGCGTGGTTCCCAAAAAAGAAAGAAAAGCCCTCCTCCCTGCTGTTGTTTAGATACAGTACGACGTTTGTCTGCTTCAGTACAGTATAGTGCTCAGCTGCACGGGGCGTGCAGCACAAACCCTTAAAATTGGGGAATGTAACGTTTATAAAACGATTTTTTACACATTTCTTAAAACCTCTACAGTCTCCTTATACTAATTAGAAGCAACTAGTAAACAGGAGGCGGGTCTTAGCGCTGCCAATCATGTCATTCTCTCCCCCTTCCTTTATGCGAAGCTGCAGCTTCTTGCAGACAGCTAACCTGCTAGAAATGCTAAGGCTAGTTAGCAGTCATGGTGAGTTTTAACAAATACATAAACATTATTTATAAAAGTTCCATACTTCAGCTTTAACAAAGATAGCTAGCTAAATTAGCAGTGTAATAGTAGCAGCTAGTTAACGGTAGCCTGGACCGCGTCGAGTCAGACAGAGAAGATCCAAGAGGAAAACAACAACATTAAACCCATTAAATAGTGGTGCCATAACAAAATTGATCAACACATTTATACAGATTAGGGTCGCTGAAATAAAACAAAAAAATTTTTTTTTAAAGTCAGAATTCTGTGATTAAAATCAGATTTTAATGTAAGATATTAAGAGTCTCAATTTTAGACAAATTCAAGTAAAAAAAATTTCAGAATCCTGAGAAAAAAAGTTAGAATTCTAAGATTAAAATCAGAATTCTTTGAAATTTTTTATATTTTTTCAGAATTCTCAGAAAAGTCACAATTCTGAAAAAAGTTAATTTTGGCAATTATTAGAATTCTGAAAATAACATTTGAATTCTCAAAAAAGTCTGAATTCTGTAATTCTGAAAAACAATTTAGAATTCTGAGATCAAAATTAAAATTCTGAGAAAAAAAAATATAAATTCTGAGATTAAAGTCAGATTTTAATTTGAGACATTAAGGGCCTTAATTTTAGACAAATTCAAGAAAAATGTTGTGATGTTTTCCCTTTGAGTTTACTAACTCGGTTCTTTGTCTCTTTGTTTTTCAGATTTTCTGTGAAGACTCTTCTAGAAAAGTACACAGCAGAGCCTATAGATGATTCATCTGAGGAGTTTATTAACTTTGCTGCTATTTTAGAGCACATCCTCAGCCACCGCTTCAAAGGTAACACAGCAGGTAACATATGAAGAAAAAAAAAAGCCAGTGTTGCCGTGACGACATCCTGAAGTCTGAGCAGAAATAATCCTCTGCTGTGTTTCAATCGCCGCGCAGGTTCAGGGAGTTGGTTCAGCTCCGATGGACAGCGCAGTTTCTGGGAGTACGTCCGGCTGGCGTGCAGCAAGGTGCAGAACAACTGCATCGCCAGCATCGAGAACATCGAGAACATCAGCACATCCCGAGCCAAGGCGAGGACTCTGTGTTCACGGGGGGAAGGGTTTCTGTCAGAGAGAGGCCCTTCTGTTCCCGCTGACTCCTTCTGTCGTCCCACAGGGCCGGGCGTGGATCAGAGTGGCTCTGATGGAGAAGCGTCTGTCTGAATATGTGTCCACGGCTCTGAGGGACACCAGAACAACCAGGTCCGCTTGGATTTTTATTGCAAAAATGCAACTAAATCTGACTGATTCAACTCATCACTGCAAAAACAAAAAATCTTACCAACTATTTTTCTCTAGTTTCTTGAACACTTAAAGTAGAAAAACTAACTTACAAGCAAGTTTTCAGCAAACTTGTTTTTAAGTAAATAATTATTCAATATTGATTTTAAAAAAGAGCTAGTTCCCCTGAAAAACAAGACATTTCCCCATGTTATTAGTGAAATAATCTGCCAATGGAACAAGAACTTTTAGATCAATATTTACAATAATTCACTTAAAACAAGCTCATTTTTTAAGTCAGTTTTGTCTTATTTCAAGTGGAATAATATATTTGCACTAGAAATTCTTGGTAAGAGTTTGTGTTTTTGCAGTGATGATTAGATAACATAGTAAAGAGTTCCTTGAACTGGCCAGCATAGATCTATGGGCTTTACAAAACATTTTTCACACAAAATCATTCTTGGATAATAAGAATGTTCTGTTTAGTTCAGTTCCATAATTAGCCTCTTGTCACTTTAAATCCACTGGCCACGCCCCCAAACTCAGTGTTTATACTCACAGTTTGAAAATGACAGCACACAATTATAGAAATGATCATAGATCAACTATATGTCGATCTTTGAAAAGCAAAAGTAGAGCCTCCTGCACAACCAACAAGAATGAAGCAAGTGGTTTCTGGACACCAAAACAGCTACTATGCTGTGCATAGAGTGGTAAAATCACATGAAATATATATAAATTATTTATTATTAGATTTCTTAATCTGGGAATTGAGTCAGAAAAAGTTTCACCTCAGACAGAGAGAACAAAAATGTATATATTCTTTTTATTCAGTGGATTTAAATATCTGATTTCAACCGTGGCTGAAACCAAATTAATTCTGTGTTTTTTGTCCAACAGGAGGTTCTATGACGATGGAGCCATTATGCTGAGGGAGGAAGCCACCGTCCTGACTGGGATGCTGATTGGACTGAGCGCCATCGACTTCAGGTGAGGTTTCTCTAAAAATCTGGCTTTTGGCAGAGGTGGCTGGAGTACTGAACCCCAAACACATAGTTTCACTCAAGTAACGGTAAAAATATTACTCATGTACTGAGTATCTGATTAAAACATCAAACTTTTAATATTTAAAAATTTTGGTTACTCCAGTAAAAGCAGAAATAATAGTTACTCAAGTAAATGTAACTTCCCAGCTCTGGTTTTTATTTTTAACAATCTGGTTGTAAAAGAGCAACTTTTGTGCAGTTTTTGCTTGAAAGGAGAAGCTCTGGATGGGAAATGCCCAGCTGTGATCGACTACACGCCGTACCTGAAGTTCACACAGAGGTCAGACTCAGCCAGCTGATCCATTCACTTCACCCAGGATGTGCTTTAGGTTTTTGTTTGCTTTCCTGCCGTGTAGCTACGACTACCTGAGCGACGAGGAGGACCGGCGCAGCGTGGACAGCAGCAACAGTGAGGAGAGCGTCCCGGAGCATCCCTACATCCCTCTGGTGACCGACGAGGAAAGCTGGAGCAACAAGTGCCGCAAGATGGAGCAAAGGTTTAAGATCGTCTACGCCCAGAAGGTACGATTAATCTAATTAATCAATTATAGAAGCAACTGTCCACTAATTTAGTAACAGGTTAATTGTTAGAAATTGTTTTAAACAAGGCAATTTGTTGAAGGAATAGCAGTTGTTAAGGCAAAAAATGTATACATTTTACATTTAACATACATGTAAATATGTTCGAAACAGAGCTACGGAAAAGGATTAGGGCCAATAACAAACAAAAAAAAGATTATGGATTTTTTTTTTGCTCAGAATTCCCAACATTTTTTCCTCAAAATTCAAACTTTTTCTCAGAATTCTCAGTTTAATCTAAAAATTGAGACTTCAATCTCAGATCTGACTTTTTTCCCAAAAAAATATTTTTCTGAAAATTCAGACTTTTTCCTCATAATTCTGACTTACTCCACAAAATTTTTTTTTTCTGAGAAAACTGACTTTCTCAGAACTCTCATTTTAACCTCAGAATATTAAAGTCGGAATTTTGGTTTTTTTTTTTTTCAGTGGCACTAATCTTCTTCCATACAGAACTGCTCTACCGGGATAATTTTAGCTTCACCTGGTTGATATTCTTTAAAAAAAAAAAGTGTCCTATTTCCCTCTTTCTGCTATTCAGTTATTAATGACTTATTGGAAAAAAAAATCAGCAGAGCTGAGCTTTTCATATGTTGATGAAGTATTTTCTAGCTGTAGATTTATCTTTTGTTACAAATACACTAAAAAATGCTTTGCTATTCCATTTTAGGAAAGAAAATGTTTTTTCTTACTTAAAAAAGAAGCTTTGTATTTTTAATATTGTATACCTGGTTAAATACAAAACTTTTCCTGTTTGTTTCATCCAGTTGATCATTAGAATAATTGATAACTGAAATAATAATTAGCCGCAGCCCGTCCTTTGCTAAGCTTTCCTCCCTCCAGTTCCCCCTCATGTGGTTGTGGCTCTGCGTTGCGTAGGGGTACCTGGAGGAGCTGGTGCGCCTGCGGGAGTCGCAGCTGAAGAACGTGGAGACGGACAACAAGCGTCTCCGGGCCAAGGTGGAGGAGCTGGCACTGCAGGGTCAGCAGGAGAAGAAGGAGCTGGAGGCCATCGTGTTGGAGCTGCAGGCTCAACTGTGAGGAATCACAATCAGATAACAGAGAGTGACTCAAACTGCGAAAACACAAAATCCTACCAAACAATTTTGGTCTAGGTCCTAGTGCACTTGAGATAACTTGCAAGTAGCTTTCCAGCAAAACATAGGAGCTTGTTTTAACTTGGAAAAATAACAATTTCTCTTGTTATAAGTTAAATAATTACTATTTCATCAATATTTTAGAAACTTTTGACTTTTCCTGCTGATTTTTCTTAGATTTCTGTCACTTTTGGCATCCCGTCCGTAGATCTATATTGCTGGATTCTGCACTTTAATATCCATTAAAACTAATTCATAATTTAAAAACTGTGGTTTGATTTTGTGAACCATTTTACTTACAATGTCATTCATTTATATAATTGTGTTCAAACTTTGATTTCTCTCACTGGTTTCTGTTACACGCAACATAAATGCAGCTCATAATTTACTCTGTATATCCAGGTTCTTATGGAGTAAAAATATTATTTTCTCACAGTGAAACCTTTTTCTCCCTCCAGCTCCGCCCTCATGCCTTGTGACTCCTCCCATCTGGCTAAAGATCTCGCCATCCCACTCGTCAACCAGTGGTCCACCATCACAAACAGCCAAGGTGATGTCAAGCTGTTCCGCAGGTAAAACCCCTTTGCACTGCAAAATACCGTTTCTGGACAAATTCATTCAAATTATTTATGACTTCACAGCAAAACACAAATTCTTTAGTCTTTAGTTTCTAGTAAAATACCGTGGTACACTTGAAATAAGGCAAAACTAACTCACAAGTTACCATTTGGCAAGATATAGGAGCTTGTTGCAACAATTTTCTAAGAAATTATTGACTCTAAAAAGCTCCTATATCTTGCTGAAAAATCACTTGTGAGTTAGTTTAGTCTTATTTTAAATATTTCACTAGAAACTAAAGTACTTGGTAAGATTTTGTGTTTTTATTAGCGTTATTATAGCTTATTACAGCTTATTTTTTGTGTTTTTCGTCAAGGAGGAGTTTCCATAGCCTGGATCAACTTTCTCCTCAGGTCAGCCTGAACTCCGACTCCCAGAAGACGGATGGGAGGCAGAACGGAGACGCAGCCTGGACCTCAGCGGGTAAAACTGCTGCTGCTGAACATGTACAAAGCGTTACGTTTTACAGTCAGTGGTGCAGAGCTCAAACTCAAGATAAAGGAGCTTGTTTAAGTCAGTAATTCCTTAATATTGATTAAAAAGTTCGAGTTCCACTGGTAGATTATTTCACTTACAAGACTTGTAAAAATCTGACCATGAAACCAGAACTTTTTTTATCAATATTAAGGAATTATTCCCCTAAAGCAACTACACTATTGAGCTGAAAAGTTACTTGTAAGTTAGTATTTTCTTATTTCAAGTGAACTAGACCAAAAGTACTTAGTAATTTTGCGTTTTTGTTGTGTTAACTGAAACATAGGGCAGTAATAAAAACCGTGATGAACTAACTTCCTGGTGATACAAATTAATTTGAAGAATAAATAAACCAATTTTGACAAATTCCACATGTGTAGTAATGGTAAAATAAAACCCTGCAGCATTTGCACGCCTTGGATCGTTGCATAAAAGCCTCATAGTAGCAGCCGCCCAGGCTTACATTTGCACAAAGGCCGGCTTCATCCCACTGTACGCTGGTTTGCGTAGGCAGCAGAAACTATTCACAAACTTGGGATTTTCTGGTGTTTTCTGCAGGAAAAGACAACACTCCCTCCATGCTGGGGCTGTGTGGCTCGCTGGCCTCCTTACCGAGCTCCAAGTCTTTGGCGAGCCTGAAGTCCAGCGAGTGTTTGGTGAACATCAGCACCGAGCCCAGCCCTGCGCTCTCTCCCAGCTAGGAGCCCCGGAGCAACAACTTAACCGCCCCCTAACCGATGCTGCGTCCAACAAAACCTGCCACATTCCCACGTTGATGAAACAGAAACAGGAGCGTCAAGGCATCACACCTGGATTTTTACGCTGCAGGAAGCTCTAATTTCCCTCATGTTCTGTTACTTCACATCAATCCACGCATCCAAAACATCTGTTTACCTTTTCTCTTTTTTTAAATATCAGTATCGACGCCACGGCTTTGTCTGTGTTTGCCCGTTTTGTTGCGTTATCATGTGAAAAGTGTAACCAAAACAGCACAAGAAGGTGATTTTAAGGCTAATATTGAGACATGTGGATGTCAGGATTCACTCTGCAGTATTTTCTAAATAGCATGACTGGATGAAACCGGCTGAAAATCCGCTGACAGTGCATTAAATTCTGGTTTTAATTCTTTAACGCCACAAACATCTCCAGTATTCATCGGTTTTATACTGATATAAGCTGCTGCATAAGTTTTGACCAGCTAGTTTCCAGCCCAGCCGTATTTTCTTCCCATTTGTTTACAGTTTGAATTTTTCTGTTGCAATAAACTGCCTTTTTCCATTACTTGTGTCTGAGCAAAAACATCTGCATCTGAACATGACTCTGGTTCCATCTAGTGGTCGAGACTTCTCTGTTGTTTGCAACCATTTCAGCCCCACTGCAAAAACACAAAATCTCACTAAATCCGTTTAGTTTCTAGTCCGAGACTTTAACGGTTTTTCCCCTTTGCTGTGGAGCGCAGCACGAAATTAAACGTATCTAAATGTCCAAGTTTGAGTTATCGGAGTTATTCTATTGTGGCAGCGCAGCTGGAGAGTAAAATAATTGTCTTTTTGCCCTCCAGCGTTGTCTGCAGGTGTGAAATTTCCTTTTGTAAACAATAACATGCAGGGTCTATATTTGTGAATATTATTATGATTAAATCAGAGCCTCACCAGCCATGAACCTCGTCGCACGTCTGATATATAGGTACACTTGAGTAGCTTCCAAGTGATTTTTCATCAAGATATTGGAACTTGTTTTAGGTAAATAATTCCTTATCATTGATTGGGAGATATCAATAAATGCATAACCACATCGAAAGATAAATGATTAAAATCAACATTATCAGTCAATATAAACCCAAATTTTCACTGGATTTGAGTTTAATTGAATTTTACCAAAGTCAGGTTATATTTTCTAATTATTTTCCCCAATTAAATACTGTTACAAGATTTTTTTGTTGTTCTTTAAAAGTATTATGGGATGTAATATATAAGTAAGGACAATGTGAAGGCGTCTAAGCTCTGGGTTTAAATGGAGGGGGGATGGATGACCCCATGCCCTGCAGAGCAGAGCAGAAATCTTAACGAAGTGGGTGGGATGGTTTTCTTTCTTCCTCTCCTCTTTGGGGGGCTGGAGGAGTTTTGCTCTCCTTCAAGCAGACAGATGGATGTGACGCCCAATAGGCGTTCAGAAATATCCTGCAGCGACCAACCAGAACCGCTTGAATTGGAAATAAAGTGCCACACGAGTTACTCGCACAGGTTGTCACTCTGCAGAAGGAACCACGGAATGTGAGGCGATCAGATAATTCACCCGGGATTAGGCTGCGGATTATATTTCTGTTTAAACTCCTGCAGTTTGTGCGTCCAGCGACTCGGAGGGACTGATTGGAAAGCGGAGCCTCCTCGGGAACTCTGAAGTCAGTGAAAGTGTGTGTTTTCATACGTGGAGTGGGTGCGTGCGGTGCGGGGCGGGAGGAGGGCAGGGTGGGCATGTCGGGTCGGAGCGGCGGAGCGCCGCGGGGATGCAGCAACCCCAGCCTGCAGCCCCTCCGAGCCACCGTCCCGTTCCAGCTGCAGCGAGGCTCCGCTCCGCCGTGCAGGGAGCCCAGAGCGGGTAAATCCACTTCCACGCACCGCGGAGACACTGCAGACAGTTCTCAGTTGCTTTATAGATGTTACATTTTTTATTTTCTTTGCTCCTAAATTGTAAAACGGAACCTTCACATTTTGCGTTACTTTTCCTGTAACTAAAGCAATAAATGGCAACAAGCGGAGTTGAGTCAGGAGTTAAGCAAAATACAAAAATCGACGTAATCGAAGAAACGCCGATCATTTGTGACGTCATCAGGCACGTGTGCATAGAAGGAAGATATTATCTTAAATAAACAATTACTTAAAAACACGAAAGCAATCAGGAAAGGTGACCTTGATATGTTCTGTATTAGACAAGTGGGGCTGAAACGATTAATTGATTATTGAGATAATTGTCAACTGACTTAGTAAAGACGTAGAATGTAAAATGAAAGCTTCCCGTCACTCACACAGGTGAATTATTGTATCTTGTAACAAGAAAAATATGTAAATGTATATTAGAGAAAACTAATTTTCCATGACAAAATAGGTTGACATGTATCAGTGTTTACAAATTTGTTAATCAAATAATTGATTAATCATCAGCGTCAACAATCAAATAATCAGTCACTGGAATAATTGTTAGTTTTAAGCTTTATCTACACTGCAAAAACACAACATCTCTAATTTTGATAAAGTTCAGAACAAATTACTTGAAATAAAACAAAACTAACTTATGAGTAACTTTACAGGAAGATGTAGCAGCTTGTTGTAATAAATAATTCCTTAATATTGGTGAAAAAGTACCAGCTCCATTGGCAAATTAAGACATTTTTTAATCAATATTAACAAATTATTGACTAAAAACAAGCTCCTAAATTTAGCTGAAGACTTTATTCTAAGTTAGTTTTGTCTTATTTAGTGTACAAAGATATTTGCATTAAAAAAGGACCAAAATTACTTGGTGAAAGTTTGTATTTTTGCAGTGCTTGATTGACAGAAAGGCTTGTAGCTCCAAAGGAAAAAAAATGTCACATTTCTGTCATAATCCTAACAGGAGGAGCTTCAGTTTCACTTGGCTTGTTGGCTTAAAATTAGACTTTCAACACACTCTGAGAAAGTTATGTCAACAAAGGAGGTTAGTAACCCTGAAACATAACTTTCCTCTCATGACGTGATTTAGACACTCGAATGGCCCTTTGCACTGTGACCTGCTGGAGTTTTCATCACTAACGCAGCAGCAGCAGCAGCACTTTTAAAGGCCTCTTTGTTTCCCTCTGAGTGCCTGTTACTTTAACTAGGTCCATGACACTCACATCTGCATGTTATTTATACTTTGTAAAAGACTTCATAATGTGGATTTTCTTACAGGTTGGTGGGAAATAAACAATGAGAGCCATAAAACTAGCAGAATAAAGTCGAAGTGAACAGATAAGTATCAGATTATTATCAGTAGCAGGACTGTAACTGATAATGATCTGATACTGATACTAGCAGATTAAGTATTTCCTTCTTTATGAAACTGATACTCAACACCAAGGAACACGCAAACATTTCCCACACAGAGCAGAACATGAGAGTTTTATGTTTTCATGCTTGATGTTTATTTATTTTGCGATAAATAATCATCTGAACACAGTAGTGGAACATTCAACCTCATTTCTGTTGATGATTTGTCAGATTTGTCAAAAACTCGCCTTTTTTTCAATTGAACCAAATTCTGCAGCCCACCTACATGTTAAGATTGTCAAAGTCAAGCTAGCGTACCTGACCTACTTCCCTCTGCCTCGCAAATTTTTAAAAATTAAAACCTTTTCCTGACCTTGTCATCTAGTTGTTGCAGAGTTGATCATTAGCAGCAAATCACTCTGTCCCGAACTCTTTTATATATCACTCATGCAGTTAAGATTTATGTTGACAATTTGACTGTGAAACCAGTGCTGTACAATGGCTGCTGGAAAAGATAAGTATTTTGTTGTTGACTTACCACTGGCTACGGTCTTGTTGGTTGTGCAGGAGGCACCACTTTTGCTTTTCAAAGCTTGTGTAATTGCTTTTCTGTTCGTAGTTATTTTCATGTGCGAGTGTAAATATCGAGTTTGGGGGCGTGGCCAGCAGCAGATAATTTGGACTTAAAGTGACAAGACATCCAAAATAGATAGAACTGAACAAACTAAAATCTCATTTTTAAAAAATGATTTACAAAAAATGTAATGAATATGTTTTGCATCGACCATAAACTTATCCTAACTTGTTAAAAGAAGCCTTTAAACATGGACGCTTCTAACAAATAACAAGAACAAGTCCTTTTATTTTTTTGTTTCAAAGTAAAACAGACTGAATACAGATGAAAATCTTCTTTTCACTGTGATGCACCATTTTGTATTCATCTGTCACCAACTTATACTTCATTACTCATTGATTGTTTATGTGTTTTTCTGTTTCCAAAGTTGATAAAACTGCCGCTCGCCCGCCGAGGCCCACGATCCGCCGAACTCTTTCCCTGGATACGATCGTTGGACCGTATCTGCAGGGCCAGTGGCCCAGAGAGGCAGACGCCGCCGCAGCCGCCAACGACAAAGCCACTCAGGTAAACGCCATTTTACCCTGAGACCCTCCGATTAGCAACTAAGTCTTAGCATAAGTGCTCAGGGATTAGGGAAAATTGAAATTTGGGGTATTTTAAGATTTAATCGTTGGAAAAACTGCCATTTCTTTTTGCTAATGGTCCTTTGGGTTTCCATAGTTTAGAGTGTTGGCGGCCATCTTGTTTTACGGTTTCTTCAGGTCAACTCTTCAATGCAAGATTAGGACTAAGCGGTAATTATTTTTATTGGATTAAAGTAATAATATTGAAGGAATAAATCTGTAATGTTAGCAGAATAAAGTAAGTTTATGAGAACTCCTTGTGACCAATTAGTGTCCAATTATTACCAGCAGCTGGATTTTAAAATGATTGTGCAAACAACAGAGTCTATTTCGAAGAAAGAATCACATGAACTTGATAACTAACAGCTTTTTTCTTATTAAATCAAGTTTTTTTCTCAGAATTTTAATACGTTTTTTGGTTAAACTGTGTTTTTTTTTTTTTTTTTTGCTTTAATATTATGACTATTTTATTGTAATTAAACAAAATTTCTCATAGCCTAAAACATTGTGGACAGAAAAGACGTTTGAAATAAAAGCCACTTTTTGAAAATATTTTCTGTAATTGTGTTTTTAGAAAAGAAAGACAGTAATATGACCAAACTAAGAAAAAATAAGTTAAAATGATGAGACTAAAGTCATAAAAATGAAAGAATAATGTGATAATATTACTAGAATACAGTCAGAATATTATAAGAATAAAGTTGTAAAATGACTAAAATAAAGTTATGAAAATAAAGTAAAAATATTCCTAGAATAAAAAAATAAAATCTCAACATACGGTATTCTCATAACATTCTGACTTCATTCTCATAATTGTATTTTTTAAATTTCTTATAGTGGCCCTAATACTCTGTCGTAGATGAGAAAGCAACCAAAAACAAGGTAAATAAATCAATTAGAGTCTGATTTGGCATGAAAAAGGTCATTTTTTTGTCCGTATTGCTGGTTTCCTGCCCAGGGCTGAGCAGGTGTGATCAGATGAAACCTGCTGCAGACGGGCTGAACCCCCCGAACGCCTCGGCTCCAGGCCGAGTCGGTAAAACCCAGAGATCTGCAGGTGTCTGGGCTTCCAGTTTGATGCAGCGCCTGGAAACCAGCCAACTGGAAATTGCCGTTTTTGTTCTTCCTCAAACTGCTGCTTCCCCTCCGCCGCCCCTCCACTGTATCTGGTGCACAAAGACTTCGCATCATCTTCATCCTGGCTGCTGACACAGTTTAAGGCCCGCATGAACCCGCTTTGCCTGCATTGTGAGGGAACGACCCCTCCTGACCTCGGCCCATCCCCCGCCTCGCCACCAACCGTCCTGCAGCTCCGCTGCTTCACGTCGGACGGCTTTACCACAAATACCACTAAAATGCTCTGATATGTGTCGAAACATTAGAAAAGAGTCGGAATTTCTGGATGTTTCTGCAAATATTTGGCTAATTATGAGTGAAATTGTAAAAATACAAAATAAACAATTTTAGAGACACTTTATTTATGAATGATGAAAGGCCTGCAGCCTATTCAGGTCATTGTAACCTTAGACGGACTATGCAAAACTCTTTACATGTGTTTCCCATTCGTTCATTCACACAGACACACACACGCACACACACACACACACACACACACACGCACACACACACACACACACACATGCATGTGCGCGCTAAAGGCAGAGTAAACGAGTTCAGATTTCAACCAAAACGTTCGTCATCAAAACTATAATGTTCGCTAAATATTGCATCTTGCTGCTTTGATTTGATAAAATAGTGAGTTTCACTCATTTGTTTTTGCAAATATCAAGATTTTTATCTGGTTTAATTTTGTTCTGATTGTGTAAATATTTTACATTAGAAGTAACTTTTCAGCAAGAAACAGAACTTTGTTCCCAGTCGATAATTCCTTAGTGTTGATGGAAATCTTCTCGTTTCATTGCCAGATTATTTCACTTATATTATGGGAAAAATGAATTGTAATAAATTAAATAATCTACCAATAGCACTAGAACGTTTTCATCAAAATTAAGGAATTATCTACTTAAAACAAGCTCATATATCTTGCTGAAAAGTTACTTCTAAATTTGTTTTGTCTCATTTCTGGTGTCCTAATGTTATATTTGCATTAAATTAAACCAAAAATACTTGGTAACATTTAGCTTTTTTGCAGTGCTCTATCAAACCTGAAGCTGGAAAACGAGTTCTTTGTTGCCTATTTTAAGTCCTTGTGGTCATAAACTCCTCTTTGTTTAGATTTAAGTCATTTGAGAACATAATATAACATAATTCTGATCACAGCTCTACAGATGTAAGTCGCTGCTCTGCTCCGTTTAGATGGAAACTTTAGCCATGCAGGCCACATTCTCATCTACGTTGTAGGTCTTTTTATAGGTTGGTGTCCCATGATGCCCTGCTCATGTTATGGGTGGGATGTCAGATCTGGATGATTGCATGGAGGACGAGGGGCTGTAACTTTATTCCAGTGTCACTGAGTGACTCACCAATGCTGTACTCTGACCCATTTAGCCTGCAGGACATGATATGCATTTTTTCCTGCAGGAGGAAACTTTTCTGTAGCCTTTTGAAGCCGATACTTTGAGATGAGGTTGTATTTCTGAGGGAAAGGAAGTTAGCGGATGAATGTAATGGAGCCCACAGAGCGGGGCGGGTTGTTTGGGAAGCCGCTCGATGAGTAACCAAAGCTTTAGCGTAGCCGGTCCAACCCAGAGTCCAGATGAACGTCCAGAACCAGCAGCTCCGAGGGATCGACCAGGCCGCAGCTGGCAGACGATCCAAAGTCAACGTGAAGAAATCGGTATGGAGGGTGACTGAAAAAGAAGAAGTGAAACTTTAATGTTTGCTTGTTTGTCCAACGAGGCGCCGAGTTTGTTTGATCGTGAGGTTTGGATGGGGGAGTTTCTCATCTTTGGTCAACTTTCTACTCAAAATACCTCAGTGCACTTGTGTTAAGTAAATAACTATATAATATTGATTTAAAAGATGACTCGTTCTAGCAGAATTTTTCCATATTATGAGTGGAACTTCTTCTATTTCAAGTGTACAAAAATGTTTGTAGCAGAAACTAGGCCAAAAATACTTTGTTAGATTTTGTGTTTTTGCAGCTAACAGTGGTTTCTTGTGCAAATATGTTAGGACACTTGAAATAAGATAAAACTAACTGACAAACAACTTGTCAGAAAGATGTAGAGGCTTGTTTTAAGTCAATAATTCCTCAATATTGCCAGATTATTTCACTTATAAAATGGTGTAGTTATAATTTACATTGGAACTGGTCAATTTTATTCATGTTAGGTAACTATTGACTTTGGTTAATGTCATATTTCTTGCTGAAAAGTCAGTTAGTTTTGTCTTATTTCGAGCGTACTAAGATGTTTGCACTGGAAACTGAACAGAAATGCTTGATTTAGTGTTTTTGCAGCTCACAGTGGCTTTTTGTCAATTCCACTGGAAAAACACAACATATTGCCAAGCAATTTTTTTTTTTTATTTCTAGTGCAAATATCTCAGTTAACACTTGAATTGAGACAAAACTACATTAAAAGTAACTTTTCAAGAAGATTAAGACTCTTGTTTTAAGTCAGTAAAATCCTTGAAATTGTTTTTAAAACGTAGCAGTTCCATCGGTAGATTATTAATAAAGACTTTTTTCCCATTAATATAAGTGAAATAATCTGCCCTGCGTTGCTCGGTAACGGGCTTGGCTCTGGTTGCTAGGTAACAGTGCCAGTGGAACATAATACTTTTCTTCAATATTAAGAAATTCTTGACTTAAAACAAGCTCCTCCTGCAGCTTCCTAAAAAGTCACTTGTAAGTTGGTTTTGTTTTACGAAAAGACTCGTCGGGGTTTTGTGTTTTTGCAGTGCGCGTTGGGCAAAGCGGGGCTGTTTGCAGCTCACAGTGGTTTCTTGTCACCTTCCTCTGCACAGCTGTTGTGGGACAGGTGTGTGAGGCAGCTGTGGGCCTCGGCGTCTCCCAAAGCCGCAGAGCTGGCGGCCGTTTGCTGGCTCAGCAGAAAACGTAGAGTTCCTCTCACAGGTCAAACCTGCTGACCCCTGCTTTGAACCGCAGTATCCCCCCTCAAGAGTGTGAGAGGCGACACACTGGACTCCTTGTTCATCTGACTGTGTGTGTTTTTAAAGACTCCGTGTTCCTGGACAGAGGAGACCCGGGGAAGGAGGAGTGTGGGTGGGCACAAGCGCTCAGCGTCTTGGGGAAGTGCAGAGCACTTGAAGGAGGCAAGTACTTAACTAATAAAGTTTAAAGCAGCGCTTTTTCACGCCTTTAGCTTGAACTATTAACAGGACCCGAGGGGAAAGTTCGTAACCTTTCCCTTTCAGAGTCAGTCGAACTGGATCCTAAATCAGTTTTATCTCCTTTCTGCCCTCAGGTGGCCAAACTGAGGCACCATCTGCAAAAACGCTCCAGGAACGCGCCTCCCTCTGCAGGATATGAGCTACAGGCGGCAGGACAGGCAGCAGGCGTCACTCAGGTACTTTATTATTGCCAAATGTCTGTTTGTTTGTGTTTATGCACAGATTTATTCAGAATGAGCTCTTTTAGAGCCTCCCGTCACTTTAAATCCAAATAACCTGCAGCTGGCCACGCCTCCAACTCTATATTTATCATTTCTAGTTATTTACATGTGAAAATGACTACAAACAGATGCCCGATTGTAGAAAAGCAGAAGTGGAGCCTCCTGCACAATCAGCAAGAATGCAGTAAGTGGTTTCTGGATATTAAGTCAACAACAAACAAAATACTGCAGTAAAACCAGCTGACCAAACATGCTGGAGCTCCACTTGGGTTGCTAGGTAACGGACTGGGCTTCTGAATTGTGATGTTACATTCCTGAGGTTTTTCAAACTGGTAATTTTCCACACACAAAAAGCATGAACGTATTGCCAAAAAAAACATTGACTTTACACAAAAACTGATTTTAAAAAATAATTTATCAATGTTTTATTGTGTTGTTAGAGATCCAGGTGTCATTATCTATCAGAAAGAAATTTCTTGGCCGAATGAAAATGATCTTAGATCTTAATCTACTTGAATACAAACAATTTTGGTCTTAATTGTAGATAAATATAGTTCTGGTTAGATCTATATTAGTTTTGGAATTTATTTGCCCCAATTTTTTATGCAAAATTTACATTTTTTCCGTTTTCTTACTTCTGTTTGGATCTCAACTGCTTCTAAAAACAATAAAAAATGCTTAAAATAAAAGAACAGCTGATTTGTGGCAATAAGTTATTTTGGTGTCTGGAAATGAACCATTTCAAAAGCCTTCTGATTGTTAAGTCACATTCTGTGGGCACTGAGTTGTAACCTAGCAACCCCAGCAGAGTTCCACCTGTTACCTAGCAACACAAATGGACAGCATGTTTGGTGAGCCAGTTTTACCGCTGTACTCGCAGTGCAATGGCTGCTGGAAAAGACAAGCGTTTTCAGCGTGAGAATGAACGTTGAGCTGGGAGGCCTGGCAGTTTATTTAGATTTAAAGTAAGAAGACGCCCTAAAGGAGGCCAAAAACGTCACATAACGTGTCACATTTAACCGTTTTTCTGCAGACAGTTCCCATGACGCCTCTGAACAGGCTCGCACCGCGGCTGAGGCGGAGCGTCGAGGGTCTCAGCTTGGAGCTGGAGGAAGTGTTTGTGTCTGAGAAACCAGACGATGAGCATGAGGTCGGCCCACCGAGTTCCGCTTTCGGGTTTTACGTTTCTAAAATGCTGCCAAACTGGTGGCGCGAATGTTGCTGTTTTTTACATTCAAGCAGCTACAAAGAGAAATCGTAAACTGCTGCTGGGAGATTTACTCAACAGGTCGTTGCTAGGCAACCAAAGAGGGAGTGAGTGAGTTGATTCCACCAACATTTCTTAGCTAGCAGTGAGAACTGAGCGGTTAAAGTCTTTCCTCTGCCTGAATCTCCCAGAATGCCGTGCGGTATATCGAATATTCTGTCAGACATATTTTCTTTTGATATCGATCACGTGATATGTTCTACTGATTGATTGTCCAGGCCTCGTCTCAAAGCAACAATATTATTGTTCATCGGAGGAACTTCTTTGTCAGATTATTGTCCAGTAAAATTTGTTACAGTGATAGCTTCACTCTTGTGCATTTTATTTGTAATAATGTGTTTAAGTTAATTCAGCTGAATATTCCAGATCTTGGATATCCCGGACGGCCACAGAGCTCCTGTCCCGGCTCAGAGATGCAGCAGCGGCTCTCAGAGCGAACCGTCCCCATCCCTCCCGTCTCCCTCCCTGTCTCCGTGTCCGCTCGACTCGTCACTCCAATCCGGTTCCCCATGCCACCTGAACGCATCACGATTGTCCCCCTCCCCGCCGCCGTGCCCCATGTTGGACCGAGGTTGGACTCTGGACTGTTTTCACAGCATAACGCTGATTTATCAGTTTTCGGTTCCTGTGTTTAGTGATGTGTGTGTCTGCAGAGCCTGCGGAGGGTGAAGGATTGCGCTCCTCTTCATCAGCGCCGCTTTCTTCGTTCGCACTGGAAGCTCCTCTTCAGCAGCCCTGCTCCTCTTCGCCCCGTCCAAACAAAACCTACTCCTTCCAGCGCGTCCCGCCAGAAGGCTGCGAGCGAGTTCGAGTTTGTGAGGAAGCAATGTAAGTTTTAGTCGGTCTAGTGACTAATATGTAAATATTGAAGGTCCACAAAGGCGCATTGTAATCAGAGTTGAGTTGTAACTAGTGACTTTTACTCGGTTCAACTTGAAAAAATGTAGTGTTTGGAGTATTTTTTCTATGCTTTACTTTTTACTTTTATTTGATTAAATTTATTTTTAAGTATTTCTACTCTTGGTTGATTAAAATTTCTTAATTTTCAATCCACCGAATGATAAACAAACATGTTTTAACCAAATATTCACCAAAGACACACACCTTGAGTTTTTATTAACGTTTCAAAAGATTTTTATTTAAAAAAAAAATGTTTTGGGAAAATTTCCTTTTGTCTGATTTTATGTTTTTGTTACTTATGAATTATTGTTAATTTTATCCTTTAAATACTTTACATTCTCATCTCTATATAATTTGTGGAAAGATCCATCTCCTCCACCTGAAAAGATGCACCGCTCCCAACCAAAAACAACCAGTCACAGCCCGGAGGAGGGTCTTAGTGCTGTCAATCATCCTCATGTACTCACTGCTAAATGTACTAATGGCAGAGAAACAATTTAATGTTTATGCACCATCTTTGGTGGCCTTGTTAGCTAGATTTATCATTTGCAACGTGCTACGCTAGCAGAAGCATACCAGAGAGCAAGGAAGGTGATTGACAGCGCTCAGACCCGCCTCCTGGCTCTGATTGGTTGTTTCTAGTTTCTTCACAAATTATCAGATTATCATACCATACTGTCACATGTAGTGAGAATTTCAACAAATATCTCAAAAACATATTTGTTTAAATCAAAATGACGCACTTTAGCTTTAACCCAAGACGCTCATAACTTAATTCGAAGTTTCTAAAATGATTCTTGATGTATTTTAGCGCTGATTCTATGTCCTCTTTGGATCTGTTTATTTCCAGGTCTGCCTCTCCAGATGAGCAGCTCCTGCAGCCCTCCTGCCCGGACCCTAATAAAGTCAACTTTACCCCCCATGGAGGCTCCGCTTTCTGCCCGGTCAGCCTCCTGAAGCCCTTGCTGCCCTCCATGGACCTCCTGTTTCGGGGCCTGTCCGTGTCGCCCGTCACTGGCTGCTCGGGTCAGGCCTCCCCCACCAGGCACCTGGGCATGCAGTAGGCGTAAAACCTAAACGGCGTCTCTCAGGACTGCACAACAATGCACTGCCAGAACCTGGAACACTTGCTGATGTTTTGATGCAGACTGACGATTAGGTGTCTCGTTGCTGTGGGCATCTTTACCATTTCACTCTGTGCCACTGTAAGCATTCGTTGCTGCCATTCTTCAGGATAATGTGACATAAAGTTCAGTCTGTTTGTTGGCTATTTCTATCTGAAGGATCTTTTCAGGTTTTGGTTTCATGCCTTCAATTTCCCAGGATTTTTTATTTTTATTTTTATGTCAAGTAAGTGGATTTACTTTCAGAAACAGCTGTTATAGACATTAACTAGAAAACAAGTATGCGGTGAATTTATATGCTAAATGTGTTGATTAAAAATATATTTTAATACTTATCCCCTTCTTTTCTACAGATGCTAGGATAGAATATATTTATTTTCTTACTTTTTTAAGGATTCATTACGATATATTTATGTTTGCAATTTTACAAGTAGGACGTGAAGTTTTGATTTACTTGCCTGAAACGTTATAATACAGCTGATTTGTAGTGAATTTTTACATTCTCAATTACTCAAAAATAAGGTTTTGGTGGCTTAAGCCTTATTAACAAAAACAACTGATGTGGTAGGAGAACCAAAACTGGAAACCGTAACTACTGGTCATCCTTTAAAACAAGGTCAATATTGATTTGTTGTTGTTGTTCATCTTTTACAAAGTGTAGCAGTAAATAGTGTGGAAAACACAGGTTTTTGTTTTCTTTTTGTCCACACTTATTAAAACTGAAATCAAATTTTATTCTATCTTTTCTAGACTATGTAAGTTGTTTTGGATTATTAAGTGCAGTGTTAAATAAAAAGCAAAAGTACTTTGCTGTGTGTATTAATTATTTTTAGATTTTTTTTCAAAAGGCTTGTAAATATCAGTACAGTATTTGTGTGTGGAATGTGTTAAATATTAAATTAACCACTAAGGTACCAATTGAATGGTTGTTGTTTTTTTCAAAATTAGTTTTATATCGAATAAAGAAAATTGCTGAAAAAAAATTACAACACAATAAACATCATAAAACAACAAAATAAGATAATTATCATCATTATTGTGTTGCTGTTTTCGACACGTGGATTTGCGGGTTGTATTGTGATTGGCTCATAAGAGGAGCTTTAATACTGACATGGACCAATGAAATCAATCCACATCACGACACGACAAAAAGGTACGCTGACAGTTCAAGAAGCCCTCCTTTTCAAGCTTAGCTGTCCTCGTTTGTTGCCTGTATGGAAATCATAGTCTCCCTTACTGTTGTCATTAATAATAATACTTGAAATTGTTTTCACGTAAGATAGTCAATTTCGCCATACTTGAGTAGATCTACAAGTTCTCGCTGTAATAACTATTTATTTATTGATGATTTAAGAACTCAGGCTAAAATTGTAACGGTCCGGGGTCCTTTTGGATTTTTTTAATCATCTAAATATAAGCTATCACTCAATGAAAACACTAACTGCTACTACACTAATGGTTTAATATTGTAAATAGGAAAATATTCGTTTTAATTAACGTGTAAACAGATAAAATGTAGTGATATTTAGCCGGTCTGAATCGCTTGACAGTCTGTGGAAACCGACTGTCTGACGCCTTGGTAATTACCAGCCACAGTGCGGGAGAAATCCCAGCAAAACTTTTATCCTCGGGATAAAACAGAAACCCGACACCGGCGGTTCCGGGGGGTTCTTCCCAGCGGGTATAGTGGAGCGGGACACCGGCGTGAGGGGAGCGGGGAGCGGAGCGGTGTCGGTGAACCTGCCCGGGCTGGTGGAGGACAGCATGGCTGCGGGGAAGGCAGCAGGGAAGCCCGCATCGCTGTGGGACAACTTGCGGATCCGCTTCATCGTTTGTTTCTTCGGAGTCTTCGTGTGTTATTTTTATTACGGAATACTGCAGGAGACAATGTAAGCAAAAACAGTTCAAAATCATTGTTTAGCCAGTTATTTCCTCATGTTTTACATTTACTGGGACAGTTATTGATTAGCTTTTTGTGATTTAAATTGAAATCAAAAAGTTTCAAACCAAGAAAAACATCTTTTTTTTTTACTGATTGAATTTTATTTTTGCATAACTTTGCCTGTTTGATTTAATAGCACACATATAGTTGGTAATTTGGGATATTTCTAAAAGGCTATTTTACGCAATTTGTGACATTTATGTATTTTGTGCCACTAATGAACTTCTGGAATATTTATTTTGATTACATTTCTCGATTTTTAATCCATTTAATGTGAAATTTGTTTCACATTAAATGAAATAAATTAATTTATTTGAATTTGTGTATGAAATGCCAAATTATGTGTCCTGACCAAATTCAACCATTAAGTTGGAAAATTGGTATTAATTAAATCACATTACAGAAAAAAATGATTATAAGTTCAGACAGATTTTAGACCACAGTTGTATTTTTTGTTTTCTAGTAGTGAATTCAAAATGGGAGTTTAAACTTTTAAATATTTAGATGAGGATTAATTAACAAAAGCAGCAGGGATTAAAGTAATGGATTAGTTTTTCTAGTCATTTTCTCTGTGAATTGACCTCAGGTCATATCTGGTTTAATGTAATAATCAATGCTTGTAATATTAAATATGGCTAATGTCACTGCTTTTTAATTACCATGATTGCAATCTCAAACCTGCAGCTGGTAAATTGTTTTGAATGAACAATGAAGGAATAATCTGTGGTCTGTATGACTCTTGCAGCACTCGAGGTAATTATAATGGGGAGAAGTTTACTTTTGCACGGACGCTGGTCTTCATCCAGTGCATCATCAACAGTGTTTTTGCAAAGATCTGTGAGTGCCTCCACGAACTGCAACTTTTCACACGAAAACACAAGAAATCAGCAATTCAATCTTGTTTTTCTCTCTGTCAAACAGTGATCCAATGTTTTGAAAGCTCCAAAGTGGATCACACTAAAAGCTGGCTCTATGGCCTGTGTTCGCTCTCCTATCTGGGAGCGATGGTTTCCAGTAACTCCGCCCTCCAATACGTCAACTATCCCACACAGGTGAATCTCCATTAAAATTCACTGGAGTCAGGAACTGATTTGAGTATAAAATATGTTTTTATTGTGTCCTAACGCGGAATTTTTTCTGTTTTAGGTGTTGGGGAAATCCTGCAAACCCATACCAGGTAGTTTGAAATGCATTAAATTCATAATAAATAACAGATCATTTGTGCTTTTCAACTTCCTGCTAGTTGCATTTTGGGGAAGTGATTTCTTCATGCTGTAACACATTCTTGAACATTTGTGGTCAGAAACTTAATAAAAAAAAAAGAAACTGTGGTTGCAAACACTTCAGTACCGATGAAGTGTGCTGCTGTGCACATGTTGCAGAGGAAGTGCATCATCTGGCATTTAGTGATAAATGTAAAACTAAGGTTTTAAAATACTTTGAGGTTTATTAAGCAACATGTAAAGCTCTAAATGTTTTAAAACTTAAATAAACCTAATCAGGATTGGTAGAATATTTTAAAGTTGTTTAAATGTTTAATTAATCCTTACATAATGGACTTCCATCCTTACAAAGTTTTTGTGTTAAAATTAAGGCCTTAAAATGTCTTAAATTTGTTTGGAAAAAAATTTTGTTAAATAGTCATCTTACATTTTGTTGTGCTTAAATGTATTTTACTTGTGAGACATTTCAGTATAGATGGATGGAAAACGTTTAGGGCTGCTGGAAAAAAGACTTAATTTTATTTTTTACCTCAGAAATGTTTTTTTTTTTTTCCTAAGAAATTTGACTCTTTTTTTATACAGAATTTTGACTTTTTAAATGCAAAGTTTTGACTTTTTTGTTGCAGAATTTTGACTTTGTATTTTACTTTAAATTTGTACTTTTTTATTAATTTTTATGAAGAATTCTGACTTTAAAAATACAGAATTTTGAATTTGTTTTAAAGCAGAAATTTGAGTTTATTTTCTGCAGATTTTTTTTCCTTTTTTCACTTAAAATTTTGTCTTTTATTTTTCATATAAATCCGATTCTTTACTCATAATTTGACTTTAATCTCAGAACTCTGAAAAATTTCCAATTATCTTGTTTTTATTTTTCCAGTCACCATAATCTTTTGTATAAACGTAATTTCAGTCCAATGTGGAGAAAAATCGTTTTAAATAAATGATTAAAAAGCGTTTGTATATTTCTAGCAGAATTGATATTGTAGCTTCATCTTTTAACGCTCGTCTCATTGCTCTGTTTGTTTTGCTCTCAGGAATGACGCGTTTATGGTGAAAATGAAATCCTTTGTGTTTGTTGCAGTTATGATCCTCGGCGTAACGATACTGAGGAAGAAATATCCTCTGGCGAAGTATCTGTGTGTGCTGCTGATCGTCGGTGGCGTTGCGTTGTTTCTCTACAAACCCAACAAAGCCGCCGGCGCCACGGCAGACGACCACATCTTCGGCTTCGGGGAGATCCTGCTGGTGCGTAAACGCAGCCATCCCGTCGTCTGAGTTTGATTTCTCATGTCTGTTCTGCTCATCACGCCTGCTTCGGTCCCAGCTGGTGTCTCTGACGTTGGATGGACTCACCGGCGTCGCCCAGGATCACATGAGGGCCCGTTTCCAGACCGGCGCCAACCACATGATGCTGAACATCAACATGTGGTCCACGCTCATTCTGGGTCTGGGTGAGTCGGTGGCGCTCTCTGCCAAACGCTCATCGATACAAATAATCAGCCTGGAGCTTTTCACAGATTTCTTATCCTTCCTGCTGTGAGGGAGAAACGGCAGAATCACCTGGTTCATTACAAAGCAGCGGCTTAATGTGTGAAGGTGTCACTTTATAACATTTCACCGTCAATATTCATTTCTTTGTTACTTTGTTGCTGCTAAAAATGGAAATTTATATAAACAATAAATGCAAACTGGCTTCATTTCATGCATAAAATGTAAAAAAAAATGTTGTGTTAAGCGTTGCACTGTAAAAACGTACCTAATATTTTTTCTCAGTTTTTACTGCAAATATCTTGGTACTCTTAAAATAATACTAAACTAACTTAGAAGTGAGTTTTTAGCAAGATGTAAGAGCTTGTTTTAAGTTAATAATTCCTTAGTATTGTTAACAAAGAGATTATTTCACTTGTAAGACGACATTTTTTCATAAAATAAGTGAAATAATTGGCATAATATTAAAGAAACGTATAAAAAGATGTAAAAACTGAAAAATATGTTGCATCCCTTCCTCCTATCAGCCTATTAAAAACTGTTCTGTCTATTTCTAGTCAGTTATTAAAATTCAGTCCAAGCAGACTGATAAACTGATTACCAAAGAGCTGCTGCAGAGGTGTCCAAATCGCGGTCCGAGGGCCATTTGCGGCCCTCTGGACAATTTTCTGCGGCCCAAATGGATTGTCGATGTTTGGCACAAATGAAAACATTTTCAACTTTTTTATAGATAAAGTAAAATAGAGTCCCATTTATTAACAAGGTTTTGCCATTCATCTTAGTCTTTGAGCAAATATATTTTCATTTATTCTGGTTCAGCTGTAAAAATGCAACATTTCATCCACTTGTTCAAACTCGTCACATTTCTCCTTGTTGTGCAGGCGTGAAGCCACCAGGGGGCGCTGTTCACTCAGTTTAAGATGCCAGAAAGTTTAACCTGAGAACGTTTTTAGATGTGAAAAATTCCTAAAATTGGTCAAAAATAAATAATCTCATTGATTTGTTTTTTATTTGTATTTGATTGTATTATTTTGAATTCTTGCGATTCAACCTGGGAAATCTGATACTTTGTATTAATATCGCGTTTGTGTCTAATGTTCTGTTTGTAAGCTGGTGTCCATCTCTTCCCTCAGCCGTTTTGTGGACCGGAGAAGTTTGGCGCTTCCTGAGTTTTGCGGAGCAACATCCCAGCATTTTCTACAACATTCTTCTGTTTGGGCTGACGAGCGCTTTGGGCCAGGTGGGTTCGACGCTTCGACACTCTGGGCTTCAACACTCTGGGCTTCAACACTCTGGGCTTCAACA
>VMRN01000022.1:2611002-2660383 GCA_010277015.1 Poeciliopsis turrubarensis
CACTCTGGGCTTCAACACTCTGGGCTTCAACACTCTGGGCTTCAACATGGGGGCCTTGGAGGAAAGATGGAGGGAAACGTGTTTTAAAAATTCAGTATTTTTTCATCAGTTTTCAGCCATTAACAGAAAATATGATGAATTAACCTATTGAAGGACCCAGAAGTATTACTGAAGTGTAAAAAGTCCAAGAGCAGAAAAGTATTTGGTAAAAAAGTAACTGAAGTACTGAGTAACTGATCAAATTACCAATAATTTAAAATTTAAAATGATGTAATCAGTTGGACCAAAATATAAAGTCAAGTAGAAATTTTGGTATTTTAACAACCAAAATGACAACAATTCATATAAGTAACAAAAAAAAGAGAAAATGTTCCAAATCAGTTTCTATCAATAAAAAAAACTTATTAAGCTTTAATAAAAACTGCAGGTTTGTGTCATTGGTAAATTTTTGGTTAAAACATGTTTTCATTCAGAAATCCAGAAATTTTACTCAAGTAAAAGTAGAAATACTTAATAACAAAATTACCCAAGTAAAAGCAAAAAGTACAAAGTAGTAAAAATACTCCTGACAGTACATAAAAAAAAAAATAAATGTAAATAATTACCATGCAACTCTGGAAATTTAGAAAAAAATTATTTTCTGTTTCATCTTTCAGTCAAATTTCTGAAGTTGCTTTGCTCCTCAAACTGGAAATGTTCTGCCACAGAACTCATCGCCTGTTGAAATCAGAAGGCATGAGGTCAACACTTGCGCTAAATGAATATAACAATTACTGATTAGTTCATAAAAGTGAGGAAAAAATGTAAAATTAAATCCTTCTTTTTGTAGCATTTGTAAAGAGGTTCGCCTGCCATTTGGGGGCGATGCCATGGGAACGTTTGGGAACCCCTGATTTGATAATATTATCGTTTTCTGCAGACTTTTATCTTCATGACGGTTGTTTACTTCGGACCGCTGACCTGCTCCATCGTCACCACAACCAGGAAGTTCTTCACCATCCTCGGTTCCGTTATTTTGTTTGGAAACGTTATGACCGACATGCAGTGGATCGGCACCATCCTGGTATTCCTTGGTAAAAACCCAACTTATTTAAATGCTTTAGTCGTTTAATTTGTGGGAAAGAAAATCACCATTTAAGGTTTTAATGTTTGCTTTTCTTGCTTTAGGTCTTGGATTGGATGCTAAATTTGGAAAATCCCCCAAGAAACATTAAAGAACCAGAAGAGCAGCGAAGCAAATGGAAACGGACTGGAACCAGAAACAGTTTATACCGAACTCATTACATGTGCCTGTGTTTTAAATGTAGGGTCACAGTTTGCAGCTCTTAATAACCTGAAGACACATATCTAATGATGTACGAAGCCCAGACTGAATTATGAGCTACAATTTTAAAGTAAAAACCAAAACCAGCTGCTAAACATATGCTGAACTAAACTATGCCTCTAACATTAAATCTTTTTTTATTTTTACACATTGAGGCTTGAATATGTGTGTAGTTCTTTGAAAAGTATTCAGAAAAAAAATGTAAACGGTTGTCTGTAGCTTGATGTTGTCAAATATTACTATTCAAGTGATTTTATTTTATACAATATGAAATAACTTGCCATAAAAAGGGAATTAAAATTGCATTGATCTCGTCTTTATTTTTTTCTGTTTGTGAAATCTCTATGACATGAACATAAATTTTGTTTTTGCTGTCTCATAAAACTGAGCTGCATTTCTGATTCAGTTGAAAAGCGAATTATTGCTGTAAAAAAAGAAAGATAATCAACTAACTTGTTTTAATGGAGTGTTAATGAAATGAAATGTGCAGGTTTTCTTCAGCCTATATAAACACTGCAAAAGCTCAAAATCTCACTGGGATTTTTGGTCAAGTTTTTGTGAAAAAATACAAAAAGAAAGGTTGATTTAAGTAAATAATTCCATAATGATGAAAAAAGTATTGGTTATATGGAAAATAATCTGTCGCTTTCTCCCATATTATAAATTAAAATGTATTGTTCCATTGGCAGATTATTTCACTTATGATTACTACTTTTTCCATCAATTATAAGGAATTATTTAATTAAAACAATGCTAATTCTTACTGAAAACTTTGTTTTGTCTTATTTTAAGTGTGAAATACATGTAAAATTCAAAAACATTTTAAAATGTAACTCATATTAAAATACTTCAGCGTTACTGTAGATTGTAATAACAGCAAATACCTCCTCTAGCAGTCTGTATTACAGCGAATTTGAAGAAGCCTCTGATTGAAGACACTGTTTTTCTAAGACATGCTAAAAATGCATGCGCTCATTTTTTTTCCAGGAATCATGTCAATTGGGCCGATGAAACCAAAGTGTATGAATGTAATAAATAGAACCCCAAACACACCAGCACAAATAAGTCATGCTAACGATCGGTGGAGTGGAGGTGTGATGGTTTGACTTGGTACTGAAACACAGTTGTGAATTCACTTTTCTGTAATCTGGCTTTACTCAAATGATGAAAAAATGGAAACTTATCAAAAATCTATAAGGACAGTGGAAGTTTATGTCAGTTTAATCAAATTTATGATACTTGGAGTTGCCGACATTCACAGGTTGAGTACAAATCATGAATTATGTGGATTTTTGTGTCAATTGTTACGAAATTTGTTATGAATAAGATTCAGGAAGTTGATTAAATTAACCAAAGCTTGTTATTTAAAGTATAAGGTCGGATAAAGGTTATTTCTATTCTATTCTGTATTCTATACAGTCATATTCAGAAAGTCAAAATACATGTTATGATTATGCTTGTTTGCCTTTTGAAAATAAAACCTTTCACACAGGGATTAGGCTCAAAATTGTGTATAAACGATGTTTTTTATTAGTCTGATGTAATGTTCTAACGTTAAATTTTGTGTTTTTAGTTGATGTTGATGTAATTCACAGAAGAAAGCCTTCAAAACATCAGTTTGTTACAGCAATGTTTAGCTCATTGAAAAGCATTGTGGGGTCTTGTGTCTCTTCGTTTTGGGTTAAAAACGACCGGTTGGCCACAATTTTGCCTGTTTAAAAATCTGCTTAAACGCTCTGGATCGCTTTAATTTAAAAATGTGAAATAATTTAGGATTCGCTCTATGAAAGTCTGATGAACATTAGAAGCGATACGGAGAGTATTTATTAGTATTTTTAAGGTTAGGATTTGTCAGGAAATATGCGAAGCATCTTTCTGATTCCTCATCGACCTTCTTCCGCCTGACGAGCGATTAAAGTCAGGACAGTAGTAGCATTTCTTCACATAAGCGGTTGTTTTTTTCGAGGAAAAAGAGGACTTTTCAGACGTAAAAATGCTTCTTACAATCCGCAAGCAAATCAGAAGCCATCCCGCTGTAAGTACCGAAAGCTTATCTGTAGTACTAAATCGTTTTGGGGGGATTTGTGATAAAACTGGATCCTTTTCGAATTTTTGTGGCTAATTTAGCTTAGCAGGTTTGATGTCGGGCAAAGCTGGCTTTGTATCTCATATGCAGTTCAAAATATAATTGTTTAAAGCAAACGGGTGTCAAGAAATTAAGCTTTTGGTCTTTAAGATACAAAAAAGACAAACGACACGAAGAAAGGGTAGTTAATAGTTAACCAAAACGAAAACTAGATGTGACGATGTACTTTCTTGACGGCTACTTTTGTTAGCTTGAATTCCTGCCATATTCCGTCATCTTACCAAAGATGACGGAATCCATATTGGATTATTATTTTAACCTCGGTTTATAATATTGAAGGATACTTGAAAATATTCCTGTCGTCTCGGGCATATATCTAGTATTTTCTTATTTATGTCAATTTTTTTTAGTTTAATTAACGCAGGATGTTAGATTTTTTTAAGCTCTATTTGTTTAATTTATCCAGAAGAAACGTTGTGTTTGGTAGTGAACTCTAATTGAGAATATTTTTGGTTTATGCAGATCATTGCATAAACCAATGATCTGGTTAATCTCTGAGTTTCTGGCCTGTGTTGTCAAAACAGTGATGACCTGCCTGTTTGTGCAGGTTACTGCTATGGCATCTAATGCTTCCTGTTTGACTTTAAGTCTGTTTTTCTTACAGCTGATTCCCCTTTTCTTCTTCATTGGCGGTGGGGCAACCATGTCCTTGCTGTACCTGACTCGCCTGGCCCTGAGAAACCCCGACGTTTCGTAAGCACTGCTGATGAAAAATGCATGTCTGTGACCTACTGTGGCCTTTTCTGTAAACCTATTCCTGTTCTGTCCCTCAGCTGGGATCGCAAGAACAACCCAGAGCCTTGGAACAAACTGAGTCCAAACCACCAGTACAAGGTGTGTGTCATGTAAATAAAAAATAAACTCCTCCAAGGGTTTTTCCACCACATGATATCGCTGACACTTTGGAAAAACAATGTGTTAGTGGTTTTATCAGGGCTTAGTGTGTTGATCTGTGAAGTCTTTCAGAAAGCACATAATCTAGTTAATGCTGACCAAATCTGATGAACTTGACCTAAAGCTTCATCTAAAAATAGAAGTATAAAATAAGTGAAATAACAAGTAATGTGTTTGAGCTAAAATGTGTCTCTATTCCCAGTTTTTTACAGTAAACATGGACTACAGCAAACTGAAGAAGGATCGCCCAGACTTCTAAAGTTCCCGTCTCCTGGAGTAAAAAGCACAACCATCGGTTGTCTCATCTTGAACTTCCTGCATCCAGGAGTCTGAACAATGCAGAAGCTAAATCCGCACAGCTCACGTTTCAGTTTCTTCATTGCATTCCTGGCTGCTTCAGATTGATTTATCATTTTCAATAAAGTAAAGGAGCACTTCCTCCTTCGTATAGAGCACTTCATCTTGTTTTTTGTTTTTTTTTTGTGCACGTTGTTTCATGCGTTTGCATTGCATCACTTCTACGCTACCCTACATGGTTTGTTTACATTTGCTTTTACTATATTCACTCTGCTTTCACTACAATTCACCTTTGACCCCGCTACTGTTCACAGCATTCTTGGCTGCCATCCAGGATTCCTGGGCATGTCTGACCTTGTTTCAACACATGGCACCCTCTGGTGGCAAAAACGGTCCATTTTAGGACTTTTTCTACTCTTCTCCTGTTGTTAAGTTGTCAGAAAATTTAGCAGATATATATATTTTAAGTAAAAACAGAAACTGTTCTTCCTTTTGCAAATCTGAGTGAATATGACGCGCGCTGCCGGAGATCTCAGGAGTTTTTGGAGACGTTTCTGATAATACAACGTTATCGCCTTGAGGCAGATGAGTTTGTAAATGTCATCGGGTCGCGCTGTTCCATCTGCAGTGTGGAGATGCGACAAGGATGAGCAGCCAGTGCTGTGCAGAAAATGTCAAGGAGAACTTCATATTTGAATAGAGGCCTGCGTCTGAATCTTAACCACCCTCTCTGTACCTGGAGTCCTAACACTCGAACATTTTAACTTTGGGAAAAGTAAGGGAGACATTTCTGCCTCAGAATTTGTTTATTTTTAAACTTTGTTGATTGAAATTGCATTCCAGGTACCACTATGAGCTCTGTTTCTTCAGAAGGGGAGAAATATGTTTAAAATATCCTAATTTATTTAAGGAAACACAACAAAGAGAAAGTAAATGTGGCTCATTTATGCAAGTAATTTAATATTGAGATGAGTTTAAAGAGCAAAAGCTGTTTGAGTGTTTACATTTTTGTACTGAAACCTTTTTTTAACTTGTTAATAAATTCATAACGCTGAATATTTCTGGTTGTGTTTGTAGGTAATTCTTGCTTGTGAACATATGAAGCGTCTCTTAATCACCTGAATCAGAGAATTAACTTCTATTTTTAACCCACCAACTGCTCAGGTTGACAGGAATATGCATTTACACTTCACATTTGCAGCAAAGAAATTAGAAAATTATGTCTTTAAGCATGTGAGTTTTGCAACTCAATGCTTTACACACTCAAAGTGATGTTTTTGTAAAGGTATTAGAAATATTGTTTCTATTATAGCAGCATGTTCTCAACATGCTGCTATAACATATCATTTTGTCATTTTACTCTGTTCAAACAAATATATACCACTGATATTTGTAATTGTGATTTGCATTAATATTATTTCAGTCCTTAAACAGGACATGATTGTTTTTCTTATATGAAAAACTTAACCAGCCTTTTTATCAGATATGTTTTTCAAGAAATTTATTGGATTTATTTTATTTTTTAGTTAAAATTTGTACATTTAATTTTTGCTGATTGGACAGCAGTTTAGTATTTTAACATGGAAAAATTTATTTTTCACTCTTAACTTGACTCAACGCAGCATGTGGATGAGCTTCAGTGGTTTTTATGAAGACTTTGACTCCTAGATGTGTGGAACATTTCAGTCCTCACCAAGCCATGAAGTTATTTGTTATGTTGTATGTATACCCCATGGAAACAGGAAGTTATTAATTAATAATGATAAAGTTTATATGCTGGAATTATTAGGACTGATAATGAAACCCCCACACCACCAGGGGGCCCCCAAGAACACCAATCACCATTATAAATATATATTTACAATTTCTATACATTTTATATAGCTATACATTTTATACATGTTTAAGATAACATTGAATCATGCAAACTAAATGCTATTACACATGGGAAAAGAATTCTTTATATCTTTATAGTTATAAAAATAATTTACTCTGACTTTTGACTGTCTTGACAAGATAACAAGCTTGTTTACTGTAAATTTAGTGCTCATCAACAAATGTTGCTTTCAGATAATTAAAATTATATGCCACATTAAATATCACTCTGATCTCAAAATCCAAATATGTATGTATCCTTAGTTTATAAGGTTAAAATCAAAGGCTATAATAACAGTGGCATGATGTAAGCTAATTATAAACGATGCTAATGGTTGTAGATGCATTAGCGACATGGAGTAATTTAGGAATTATGAAGCGTCTGGTGTTGTCATGTTGGTATTTGGGCCCCCAAATGAAAATCTGCTTAGGGCCACAAAAAGGCTTGGGCCGGCCCTGGGGAAAATAAACCTGAAAATTTAAAATATATATATCTTTTAACTTAGCATTTTTACCTCACTATGTTAATTAACAACCATAATAAGTTATGTTTTTCATAAATTATAATAGAAAAAGCTACTGCAGTAAATTCTTTATTCATTTTAAACGTTTCTAAACTACCAGTTTACCAGTTTTAAATTCCTAAATCGACTTGGCTTGTTCAGGTTTGTTTTTTTTATTATCCATTTGAAATAATAATTGCTTTGTTAGCACCATGACCCATTATTGCTGCCTGAGGAGTTTCCCAAATCATCAGCTTTTGACCGACAGCTCAGGGGTTGTGAGTTCAAACCGCTTCATCGCAGGGAAATCTCAGAGGAATCTGCCTGATCGCAACGGTGGAGCCAAATTGGCTTGCAACTTTAACCCACTCCTGCTGATCCCTGACTTGTTTGGAGCCCCTCTGCAAACAGAAACAGGAAAAAAGAAAAGAAATGTGAGAGAAAATGAAGAGAAGAAACACAAAATGCTCTGATTTTAGGAAATATCTAACCTGGAATTCTGTCAGAAATAATTACAAAACTTTAATTTTTATGATTTTTTGACATCTATTTATTGAGTAAATATCTCAGACACATCGACTTCCACTAAAATAGAACCTGATTTTGCATCACCACATCGCATGACGTAATATTATTCTTGCTTGCACTTTGTCAAAAGTCTTTCTTGAATATTTAATATAATTTTGGAAAAACTAGCGAGTTAGTTTGTAGTTAAAATTATGCTATCTAAATAATTTACCAAATGTCACAAAAAATAGACATATTTTGAACTTTTTCTGCCGATGTACCTTAAAAATTCAGAAAGACCTTCAAGAATTTTAAGAATGATCTACTAATGCTAAATTGTGGATTAATGGTTTATAAGATTCAAATTGGTTGCAATCAATTAAATATTAATGTCTGCTTAGGGAAACGTTTTATTTGCAAACAGGGTAATTTCCTTTACAATAATATAATAAGTAGAATCATGTTTATCTAGAGATTTTTGCACAAAAGTCGACTTTCCCTGAATCAACTTTCATCTAATTTATTAAAACTTGGTCAAATATAACAAAGATTTTGAATGAAAGTGACTCAAGCCCTGTTTATTTGTCTAATTATTATTAGTAATAAATTCTTGGTGCTTTTTACAAGCCATTTTACTGTCTTTTAGTGTTGTAGTTTGGTCGCCATCCAGCAGAGGGCGCCGGTGGTCATCCTCAAACGGAGCCGTTTACATAGAAAACTAAAATGGCGGAGATATCGAAGAGCGGGACAGAGAAACGGTCCAAACAGAGGCTGGGGTGGGATGTAAAATTCACCCCGCACAATGTTAATGATGAAGGAATAACATTATAATATGATATAAAGCTAAGAAAATTTGACTCTACGTCATATTTCCCATTTAAAAAGTGAGCAATTTGATCAAATGGGTACAAAACAGGTGGGAATCCTGCTAATGCTAACCCAAAACTAGCTTAGAGCAATCTAAATCTGCTAATAACTTTTAAAAAGTGCATCATACACTTTGCTAAGTGAAAGAGTTACATCCTTTTGGATATTTGAGTGTTTTAATTTAATCCTTCCTTGTTTCTTTCTCTATCAAGAGTTTTCCATATCCAAATAGGGGTCTAATGCAGAAGTTTTGTAGCAACCAAATCTTATCGATCTTTGAGTTGAGGATGACAAAGTGAATTGGCAACAGACGCACAAAAAGGTCAAGGTTGTCGATGTATTTTTGCATGAAGGATTGAGCATGGATGCTCAATTTAAGAGCCATTTCAACAGGAATACCACAAGAATTAATCATCTGTGATGTCTCAGGGACGGAGAGGCGGCATGAACGTGGTTTATGTTGAGTTCTGGAGCATGCATCACTCACTTTGGGGCCAACGCAGCTCTGGGCTGACTAACTGGATGGTTGGAGACTCATTGTCTCATAAATACAAGGTTTCAGGGTTTGATCCCTGAAACAGACAACGAGTCTCGTCCTTGAGTAAGATGGAGAAGCCCAGAGGACAGACTGTCAGCAGACGTCTGTAGAAAGAGAAGATGTGCAAGTTAAAGTGTGATTAATGTGATTCTAGCATGGTAGAACAATCACATTAACCCCGCTATGGAGGACCAAAACTGCCGTAATTTAAAATAGAAGCAGAAACATATATATTTTGTTTGCCCCTTTTCCCAACACACATTTTCATTAAGAAATGCGTATATTTTCTTTTTACTTTTTTCTTAATCATGCATTTTTGTCAAAAAATGTATATATTTTGTTTTTCCTTTTCCTTGAACATATGTTTTTGTCAAGAAATTTATACATTAAAAATTGTGTTTTCTTTTTATTAAGCATGCAGAAAATGCAAAATTAAATACATTTCTTGACAAAAATGCATGTATTAGGACAAGGAAAAACTAAATGTATACATTCCTTGATAAAAACGCAATGAAAAGGGAAAAACAATATACATTTTTGACAGAAACTCATATAACAAAAAGAAACTTAAAAAGTATGCATTTGTTGATGAAAACACGTGTGAGGAAAACAAAACAACAAATATACATTTCTGCTTTTATTTTTACTTATGTCAGCTTTGGTCCTCCATATCCATCATCCCTGGCATCTTGATGAAAACTGGTGTTTTTTTTTTGTTTCTTTCTTTATTTCTGTCTTTCTGCATCCATGGTAGGAAAGCAGGTCAAAATTTAAATAGCTGAAAATAGAACATCTGGCAGGGCCTTGTCAGTCAGCACTGTGTAATGAAATATGGAAATTGGGGCGCTCTTCAAAGAGACGCGGGGCTCTCAGTGCCGTCCTGGGTCTCCAGCAGGCCCTCGACGTCCCCGGCGGAGCCCCGCCCCTTTGAAACGTGTGCTACATTTCCAGGTGCAGCCGCTGCGGCCCCCGTCCACCGCCAGTGCCAGCTCATTAGCGCTCAAAGCCTGGTGGAGCTGGCAGCTGGCATCATTAAACTTCAAACCGGCTTTCGACCCAGGGTGCCGCCATGGGGGGAGACCGCCGGCTCATCCGCCTGCCAACAGCTGATTAGAGCCATGCTGACACTAGAAACCACAATCTAACAGCATTTACACACCACCAACCAAACCCAAACACCAGCTTTCTGTCTGCAGCGGCCAAACAGCCACCAGAGGCGTGAAAACATGGTGGCCATGATAGAAGCACCTCAGAGTTTGGTAGCTAGTTATACTTACACAATGACAGTAACTTTTCAGAAAAAATAAACAAAATAAACAAAACAAACCATACATTTAGGATGTTTTACGTTTACTTTTAATATGAAGTATTGCTGCTCTTGAGTAAAATTTCTGGTTTCTCTGCCCACTGAATGTCAACTTCAACATTTATTTATAGCTCTTCTGAAAACAGGTTAAAACTGCTGTACAAAAATGACAATAGAATAACCTGATGAAGATAAAAAATAAAAATAAGTAATTATAAAGACAAATTAAAGAAAAACAAACATGTTCTGACCAAAAGCTTCACCAGACGTACACCCACAGTTTTCTTCTGCCACCATTGTTAGTACACTATGACATCAGCTCAATGGAGGCCATATTGTTTGACCCGTCTTAAATAGAAAAACGTCACTTCCGGAACCACAGGCTGCGTCTCTCAACAGGGGACATTTCAGGCTGCATTCACATTTTGTACATTTTTATACTTCTATTTGGTTCTTTACTGCTTATAAAAACAGCACGAGCGTTTAAAAACTCCCACTCGTCGTGTTTTAACGGCAAAATTAATGATTTTTTGGTGTCAGGACTGGAATACGAGTGATTTCAAAAACCTCCCGGATGTTGAGTCGCATTCGAAGGGAGCTGCGCCGTTACCTAGCAACCCCAGCCGTTGCCCAGCCCCGTTACCTAGCAACCCAAGCGGGACTCCATTGCTTTTGGTTAGCTGGTTTCACCGCCGGATGCCGGATGTACATTAGAAAAGACAAGTGCTTTGTTGTTAAT
Source organism: Poeciliopsis turrubarensis (assembly GCA_010277015.1). Lineage (NCBI taxonomy): Eukaryota > Metazoa > Chordata > Actinopteri > Cyprinodontiformes > Poeciliidae > Poeciliopsis > Poeciliopsis turrubarensis. The sequence goes on from VMRN01000022.1 coordinate 2,621,999, forward strand.
TTACCATCCAGAGGAGATGTTTGCATAATATTCAAATACAGTTGTGTAGATGGTGAGTTTGGGGGCGTGGCCAGCTGCAGCTTATTTGGATTTAAAGTGACAAGACGCCCTAAAACAGCCCAATAGTTCACCCTTATGGAATAAGAAGCTATGCTGACAGCATCAGCATAGCTGGTGCATTGGTGTTCCCACCTGAAAGATGGAAACACCAGTGCAATAATTATACAAAAGGAGGCTCAAATTGCTCCTTAATTGTGACATTTATACCCCTGATGAGTAAGCTTTCACCAGCACATCTCTGATTTTGGATCTAATTTTATTTACACACTGTCGATAAAGACTATTGGCAACAGTTTGCCTTTTGTTTTTGATGAAATCGGATTTAATTTGCACCCGTTCCCGGTCTGGTCTACGGCAGAGAGTCGTTATCTTTATCAAAGTGAAGCGATGCAGTGGAACTGAAATCCCAAAAGGAAAACATTCCGGTTTGAGCTCGGCTGTTACCCGTTTGTGTCCGTCCCTTTTCTCTCCTTCAAGCAGGGATCTGGTAATTCCCACAGCGCTTGAGTCATGAATGTTAATGACTTGCATATTTGGAAAAAAAAAGAAAAGAAAAAGAAAATGGGTCTCTTTGGATTCATTTCATGTTCTGCAGTAATTGAGAAGCTTGTTTCGTTGCTATTACCAAACCATTTTTATAAAAAAAACTTTCACACATCCCACAGTCTTTTTATTTTCACAGTGGGCCAGTGGAAAACTAATTTCACTTTTCACATGGTGTGGAAAATCTCCTGATATTATCCATTAATTCAAAGTATTGGCCTGATACAGAGCTTAATGAAAACCTGCGTCACTGAAGATTTTAGGACAGTTTTGATCATCTGCACGCAAATATTTAGTTAGAAAATCAGCATCGCAAAAAAAACTAAACTTCACTAAAGAATCAAGACCAAATGTTTTTGGTCTTGACTCTTCCGCAGATTTGAAAAAAGACAAAATTCACTTACAAGTAACTTTTCAGCAAGATGTACAAGCTTGTCTTAAATAAATAATTATTAAGCATTGCTAAAAAAAGTTCAAGTTTAAGAGATTATTTCTTCTATTACATGGGAAAATGTCTTGGCATAAGTGAAATAATCTGATAGTTGAACTGCAAAAACACAAAGTCTTACCAAGTATTTTTGTTCTAGTTTTCAGTGCAAATATCTCAGTTTATATAAAAAAAGACTAAACTAACTCATAAGTAACTTTTCAGCAAGATATAGGAGGTTGTTTTAAGTGAATAATTCCTTAGTAATGTCAAAAAAGTCCTATTTATAAGTGAAATTATTTGCCAGTGAAACTAACATTTTTTCATTCGTATTAAGGAGTTATTGACCTAAAATAAGTTGTAAAATAAGCTAAAAGTTAATGTTAATGTTGTCTTATATGAAGTGTTTGAGTTGAGAGAGTAAACAAAAGCAAGCAAAAGAAGAACATTAGTGAAGTATGATATTTGCACTAGAAAGCAGACTAAAAATACTCGGTAAGATTTTGTGTATTTGCTGTGGAATTCTGTAATTTGGAGCTGAAATAAATTCATTTCCATCACTTTAAAAGCACAGTCTACGGATGCGCTCCAAATGTGTTTTTGGGACTAAAATCAGACATACAGACAATAAAACTCGAAGGCATAAGTTTTAATTTTGCTGTGCTGCTAACAAACCTCCCAAAACACATCAAAACTCATTGTGGTGAAAATCAGAGGGGAGCAGAATGTATTCATCTGAATAACAAAAAATCTATGTGGGTAGAATCTTCTTTTTTCATCTGGATGATTTCCTCTGAACTCAAACTGTGTGTGCGTGGATGCATGCATGCGGGTGTGCGTGTCTGCGTGTGCGCGTGTGTGCGTGTGTGTGTGTGTGTGTGTGTAACAATCAAAGATGCAGGAGGTTAATGAGAAGTCCAGAGTGGAACAAGTCGTTTGGACGACTCGCTCCTTCAAAGAATCCCTAATGAGCTCTCCGTGCGCCTTCTGGAACCTCACCCGCTGATTTATCACCAAACTAGAGACATAAAAGGTCACCAGCCGACTGCATGATGGAGTTCGGTGCTCTGTTGTTTTGACATGACCTTTTGACCCCTGCACCTCGCATTACAATGCTCTCCTGCTCATTCTGTCGCACGTGCTCCTCGGAGAACGCGCAGCGTTGTGTCAGCGTGTACTACATAGATTTGGCATTGAAACACAAAATGTTACCGGATATTTTTGGTTTAGTTTCTAGTAAAAATATCTTAGGTCATTTGAAATTAGGGAAAATTACAAGGAACCTTTCAGTAAATATGAGTCAATAATTCTATACAGTACACAATTTGAATGGAAAATATTTATTTCCATATTTATTGAAACTGTTGTGATGGTTTAATATGAGACAGATTATCTGTGAAACTAGATCTCTGCCTTCTCCCAGTGCTAACTGGAAGCAACCAGTGATAGTAAAGACCGGGTCTTATCGCTGTCAATCATCCTGGTGCTCTCTGTTGTCAGAGCATGTCATGAATGCTAAGGCTAGTTAGCATAGCAACAGATGATAGCGGATGAACGGTTTTCCTGTGAAGGTAAATTGTTTCTCTGCCATTAGTAGACTTAGCAGCGAGTACATGAGGATGATTCACAGCGCTAAAACCCTCCTCTTGGCTCTGATTGGTTGTTTTTAGTCCGAATGATTCTAAGCTACATTCTGCAGCTTTAATATTGATAAAAAAGTAATATTGATATAAAAGAATAATTTCACTAAGATTTTTTTCACCTTATCAAGACATTTTTCCCCAAGCTTAGAAAATTCCAAATTATTTTCTAGAAATTTACTGAAGTAAATCTAAAAACCAAAATTGACACAGCTAAAAATAAAAGCAGAAATGTCTATTTTGTCTTTCCTTTTTCTTACACACGCATTTTCATTAAGAAATTTATTTTTGTTTGCATTTTGTGTATGTTAAAAGGGAAAGAAAAACAAAATACATACATTCTTTGATGAAAAATGCATATTTAATCAAAATGAAAAACAAAATATATACATTTCTTGATGAAAACATGTGTAAGGAAAAACAAAATATCTATATTTCTGCTTTTATTTTTAATTATGTCAGGTTTGGTCCTCCATATATCCTGCTTTCCTCTGTGAAAAAATATTCACGAGGTTTCCAGAAATGCCTTCAGATCGAAACCAAACATGCAGTTGCGTGTTTGGGCCACATGGAGGCAGCAGAGCGTTTGCTGGATGTCGAAGCGATAAGACGACCCCCTGTCTGTAAGCAGTTGACCCCAGCAGTGATGAAGGTGCCGAGGCCAGGCCTGGTCTGCGTGTTCCCCTGGCATGACGCCTTCAGACCCGGCTGGGAGAGGAAACCTGCATCCTGAAGAGGAAACCTGGAGGACCGCAGCCAAGCCTTCGGACTCCATCTGTCGCTTTCACCGCAGCAGAGGCGAGGGAGACGGGGTGGGGCTGGGGGAGTTGGAGACAGGTGGGTCCACCCCCCACCAGCTGCTGCTGCAACCAGCATCTGGCTGCAGCCGAGGCAACTTCCCCGTCTCCTCGTCATCCCGGCGGGCTCGGCCGACTCAAAGCTCCACATTTCTCTGCGCTTCAACTTTAGAAGAGATCTAATGGAGCCGCTCAATCTGAAAAGAAAAAAGAAGTTTTAAACGTTTTCTGCACTTTAGCTGTGATGAAAGATTTTACACTGAGATCTGCTGCTCAGATCAATACCAAATCAATAATGGTGTTAACAAAGCAGGCGGTTGTAAATGGAAGAAAAATGAATGCAGTGAAAATGAAATCTGGTTTGTTCCTAAAATGCTTTTAAAGTAGATTTAATCTACTATCCCCTCTCATTAAAACATGTTGCTCTTAATCTTTTCTGCAGATCAATTTAATTATTACACCCATTCTGTTGTAATATATTTGACTATCAGGGCCGGTCCAAGCCTTTTTGGCGCCCTAAGCAGATTTTCATTTGGGGGCCCCCATGCTAAATATCTTTAGCATCATTTATAATTAGCTTAAGTCATGCTGGTGTTGTTAGAGCTATTGATTTAATGTTACAGGAGTAGCAAACAGAAAAAAAAGAACATTGGATTTTGAAATGAAAAGCACTATTTAAATGTCATATTATTTTAACAATTTGAAAGTAACATTGGCTGAATATACTAAATTTAACAAATTTTGATATGTAAACTAACAACCTGTTATTTGTGTACCAACTCTTAAAACATTTAGGAATTGTTTTCCATGTAAAACAACGTTTTGTTTGTATGATTCAATATTATTTTAATATTTTAAAATGAAGAGCCCACTGCACTGAACCCCACTGAAAACCTCATGGTTTTTCCACCAAATATTGATCTATGAACTTGCCCTGAGTTAAAACATTAGTATTGTTGTTTCTAAATTAATATGAACTTTTTTTCAAGTTGCACTACTTCTTTTTTGTTACTTTACCCATTTCTTTACCCTGAAGGTTGGTTTAATAAAATCCCAATAAAATGTCTTTAGTTTTGTGGCTCCAGTGTGAGAAAATGCAAAACTATTCAGGAACTATGAATTTGCATTTATTTGTGTACTAAATTTTACAACTAATCAATATATAAATGCTCAGATGAAAGTATTTTTCATTCTTTTGCGTCTAAAAGAAATGAGACCAGAGTTTGTAAAATCTAAGAGGGTGAAATAAAATGCCATAATGGCAGCGCCGACTCCCTAATTCTTCTGCGTTTCTGGTGAACCAGGCAATTTAGCTGAAAATTGATACAAGGATGGGGATACAATGTTGAACAAGACAATCCAACAAGTCTGATTAGGCACTGTGCAGCCAATTAGGCCTACTGGCTCCCAGCTGAAGCCTAGTGAACAGCAACGACAAGCACATTAGCCTACTGAGAAGCTTTTTTGTGTATCCCATAACATGATTATGCCCCTGCTGTTCCATTTAATCTGATTTGTGGGAGATTTAACTTTCTTTTAAAGTGCAGACATGCAGTAAAGGGCATCATGCAGCATATGGATCAAGGTTTCAGTCACAGTTATAACAGCTGGCCTGGCTTTATGGCTCACAATAGATAAAAACTATTTAACTGCAGATAGGTTGACACAAATAAACTGGCAGTAAGGATCTATGCGCAGAAGATCAGCTAAATTAAGTTTGTCTTGCTTATCTGGGAGGTTCCTCAAGTAAAAGTAAATGCAAGACCTAGTTTATGTCCTAGAAAGGAAGAAGCAGCATTAACTATAGTTTTATAGTGCAATACTAAGAATAAATAAATCATAAATAAAATTATGAGAATGAAGTATTACAAGAGTGAAGTCATGTTCTTGTTTATTTTGAATTATTCTATTTTTTTTTAACTTTTACTTGTAATTTTATTATTTTTTATTGTCATGGCTCCAATACTTTGTATTAGCTGTGCAATAAATCAATAACAATATATATCGCCCTAGATACAATATCAGTTGGTATTACGTCTAAAAACCACAGGTACAGAACCTTGGGGATGTAAGAAGTGGAAAGACGTTAGCTGTTTAACGGAGAAGCTAACCTCTCACGGCTAGCTAAAAAAATACAGATATTTAAAGGTTTTGTTGGCTCTAGTGGCCTTTATTTGAAAGTAGCTCGACAGGAAACAGAGTGAGGAGAGAGGGGGGAGACATGCGACCACCGCCACGAGGACTAAGGCCTCAATGCGTGGGTCGTGCTTTCCCCCCGCGCCATCACGGAATCACGGCTAGCTAAAAGAGGTGGGTAGCAAAAAGTAATGACTCGCTTGCTCTTTGGTTACCTGGCAACTCTTTCGTTCGTTGGTTACCTAGCAACCACCCGTTGAGTGACTTGAGCAGTTTCAGCAGTTGTTCAATCTGTGCTTCCTAACTGCTTAGAAATAATAATAATAACAAAATACAGCATGGAGTGAAAACTGTGAATACAACAGGCTGTATTTGGCAGTGTTTCATATGTTTAAAAGGAAAAAAAACGTGAGTAATATTGACATTGGCTGATATGAAAAAGCACTAGCTTCATGTTTTAGTAGTAGCCATGGTAAATAATCGAGTCAATACACGTTTTTAGGCACGTAAAAAGCCTAATTTCCTTTGCCTTGCCAGGTTTTCTGTCACCTGAGTCAGAGTTAATCGAACTTGTTGTCCAAAATGGACTGAATTCATAATTTACAAACATCACCGCCCACGCAGTGATGCTAGTCCCTCTGATTTGTTTGTGCCCAGATATTAGCTCCATTGCTGCAAATTGTTTGTGCCTGTTTCCTGCTGGGGTTAATCTCAGCTCTTTGGGGACTCTGGTGTCCATCTATTCACAGTGATTAGCCTTAATAGATGTGCAGTTGGATCCCGCTTGAAGACCCCGGTTGTTTTTGACAAAGCCTTAATATCTTCTTTTATTAAACACATTTATCTGGAATAATGTTTTCTTTTCTTCTCTGATGACTGCAAGCCCTCTCACAAAGACCAGAAAGTGTTTATCAGTATTCAGTGTTTTACGTTTGGCTTCTCATTGCAGGTCAGAGTGCACATTTACAGCTATGTGATGTAAATTCAGATTTTTCAAAAAGGACAATTGGGTATCTCTGCATGTGATGAGTAATACTATGCAGTAAATAGGATCTGTAACGGCTCCAAAACATCATATTCCTATTTTTTTTAAAAGAAAATATTCTGGATAATGACCCACACAGCAATAAATAATACATGACTGACTTCCACATTGTGAAGTCTGAGGAAGTTAAATGAGGTGGAAATTTGTATTTCAAGGTGTGATAACACACCTCTGTGAGCACACAGTACTATCACAAATGTTCTGGAGGATCGGATTTCTTCTTACAAGGAGAAAAAATTACATCAGGCGAAAATGGGTACTAGAGTATCAGGGAAGAAAGTTTCCAAAACCCAAGTGTGTTTCAGAAATTCTGATGTTTCAGCGACTTTAAATATACAAATCTCTGAAGCTCATATAGACTTTGACTTAAATCCTAAAGAAAGATGGAAGTAGAAATTATGCAAGGCATAAAAGATACAGACAGGAAAAGAAACTAGGATCCTACAATAGGCGGCCATTTGTGTAGTTAAAAATTAACAGCAATATTTAGGTTTAGTTAGAACAAAATGGAGGATTTCATTTTTTAAAGTTATATTTTTACCATGTTATTGGTCCATTTATAAATGCCAGGATTCCAACAACTAAATATTTATTTTGCAAACTAAATATTTAGCTTTCAAATTTAACATTTGAAAGCTAATTCAAATATTAGCTTTCAACATATTTACCTTACAAAGTAAATATTTATTTTACAATCTAAATATTTAGCTTTCAGATTGAACTTTTGAAAGTTTACTCAAATATTAGCTTTCCTAACCAAATATTTACTTTATAGTCTAAATATTTAGCTTTCAAATTAAACATCTGAAGACTATTTCAAATATTAACTTTCAAAATATTTAGTTGACTGACTAAATATTTGGCTTCTTTTCCAGAAATGTAGTTTACCAACTATATATTTCAAATAAAAAAAATTGAAAGCTAATTCAAACATAAACTTTCATAATATTTAGTCGGCAAAGTAAATATTTAGCTTCCAAACCAAATATTTAGTTTTCTACTAAATATTTAGTTTTTCTTTTGAAGATTTTACCAACTAAATATTTTGTTCCAAACTAAATGTTTACGTTTGAACTAAACTAAATATTTAGTCCTGTATTAATTATTTTTACTAACTAAATATTTAGTTTGCTACTAAATATTGAGCTAATTTAATCAAATAAAATGACCAAAACTAAAACCTAAAATAAAATGGATTATTATGACTATAAACAAGTTTTCACTTCAAAAAAATGTAAAAATGTAAATGGAAAATATTGAACCAATTTAATTTATTATGAGTTTAATTGATTAATTGCTTATGGCTTAGACATAAGTAAGTTTAAATTTATAAAAATTTAGAGTGAAAATGACAGAAAGAAAAGAAAATTAAGGTTTTTTGTTGCATTTGTTAATCAAACACTGTCAGGTCAGTGAACCACTAAAAGTTTAACTTTAAGAGATGTGAAGAGTTTTTAATTAAAAATATAAAAAATGTAATGTACCCACATATCTAGTCACAAATTTTCCTGCTCCTACATTTTTAGACTTGAGTGATAAAAATTAGTCTCACGTCTTTTGTCGTTGCTCTTCTCTGCTCTGCCTCATTTTCGCTGTAGTAGAGGAGACAGATGTCCCGAATCTCCCTCCTTTCACATTTTTATAAGAGATCTAATCCCATTGCTAGTTATTGCCTTCATTTGTCTCCCGTATTACCATTACTGGAGGAGATTGGCAGTCCCTGGAGAAACCTTTATTTATTTATTTTTTGGCGCGCCTTCTCCTTTTGCTTGAAATGTGTGAACCAGGCGTGATGGAGGCGCCTCCTGGCACTGCGTGGTACCTATCTTCTGATCATCTGTTATCTCTGACTGAACATATTGGATTATTGATTCAGAGAGGGAATGTGTTTTCGTGGGCTATCAAGGTTTCCACACTTGTCTATGTGAGCTGAGCATGCATGCTTGAAGCTCTAACTTTGAGCTTAAAAGTGGGACAACTGGGTTTGCTTCTCTGTGAATGATTCTGCGGTTTGTTACAAATTGGTGCTGTCCGTGGTGCTGAAATAGATTTATTTCTCTAATTTTTCAATGCAGCAGCAAAGTGGAAATGCACTTTATTTTAACACTTGAAAGACATTAATTAAATTTACCAACAGGAAAAGAAAAATATCTGCTTTACTTGAGAAAAAAATGTATATGGACACAATGGGGAAATGTTTTAAAATACACCCAATTTATGCTTTTATTTCAGAGCCAAACCTTCTTGTAACCTGTTAAAGTTGCATTGATCTGAAGTCCTCCAGGCTATTAGAAGAGTTTTTAAAGTTTATTTGGCTGTTAACTAATTTTGACCTGCAGACCTAGTAGTTTGCAATGTTAGCTTAGAAAATGTGAAAAGTTTAAAAAAAATACTCAATTACAATTCTTTGGAAAATAATCTGCACCCTTACAGATTTCTTGTGTTTTTGTCTTTTCTCACAAATTAAACCTGGGTAAATTATGGAAGACCAAAACTGCCATAATTAAAGCTAAAAGTAGAAATATATATTTTGTTCTTCTCTTTTGTTACACAATTTTTCATCAAGAAATGTGTATATTTTGATTTTCTTTTTCCTTACACATGCATTGTTGTGAAGGAATGTATTTATTTTGTTTTTTATTTTTCTTACACATAAGTTTTCGGCAAGAAATGTATTTTAGTTTGCATTTTTTACATGCTTAAGGAAAAGAAATAATAAGACATACGCATTACTTGATGGAAACATGTGTAAGAAAAAGGAAAAATTATATATGTAAATATTTCTGCTTTTATTTTTAATTATGACATTTTTGGTCCTCCATAGTAAATGTGTTTTGGTTAAGCTAGTTTGAATTTAAGCTCATATTTTAAACAAATTGTTGGCTGGACTTGGTAATTCAGAAGCAGAATTCATGATTGTTCTCCAAGACATCCAGATCAACCATTTCTTTACTTGCATTTTTTTTTACATATCTCAAAGTAATTAAATGAAAATCTGCAGAATGTGCCAATTTCTTTATCTGATTAATCATCAGAATAGTCGAATACAAAAGTATTCGGCAAAAAACAAAAACATAAACCAATAGTTTCCTTTGAAATTAAACCTCCATGCCAAATTTAAATGAGCATGTTTGCAATCAAGACGGCACAATGAACCAGGAAGCTGCAGGAAGACGTGCGATATTAAAGGTAGCACTTTGATGGTTTCTCAGGAGGATCTACGAATTAGGACAGCCTGAAGATCAGCAGGAGGAGAGAGGAGGAATCTGTCAACAGGAGGAGAGCAGGAGGGAATAAGTGGCAACAAGGCAATGAATTTTATTGATATTTCTTCTGCCTTTTCTCTCTCTCTGTGTGTGTGTGTGTGTGTAGCTGCATGTAAGTGTGTGTTTGTGTTGGTAAAAGAGGCAAAGAGTGAGAATTGGAGAGATTGACCAGAGACACCAGTCTGCTTTGCTGCCAAGTCGCATTAATTGTGTATCAGTTCCTGCCTTTCATTCCTCCAGTCTGAGGCTTCAACTGATGTTTATTTCACAAACCACAAAAAGGAAGACGCTCAGAGTTTGGTCTAAATATGGGTTCAGACCAGCATGTTTACCGTCTCTAACTGGGTTTATTTAAACATACATAGCTCCAATTAATATAAAAACATACAACAACACGCTAAGTTGTCGACTTCTTACTTCAAGCTCACTTATTATTAGTCCGATTGTCTTTAATTATATTTCAGTCAGCTACTGTAGATTTCAAATGTATAAATTTCTGAACGCAAATGTTTCCCCCCCTAAGCAGACTCTAGATGATTGCAGGAGTGGATGTATATTCATGAAGTGGGAATTGGTTGAATCGCTCTTATGTGATATCATCTCTGTCACTGATTGATTTAATCAGGCAGAGATTGCTATTCATAACCAGCGATGGAGACGAGAAGTATGAGGCTTTATTTCTGTCACAAACTTGTGTCAGAAATCTTTTTCTTTTCTATAAGAACAGCTTTTGTAGATCAGAGTTTGAACTTCCATCGTTTTTCTTTCAGTATATTTCAGTGTTGCCAACAGAGCTTTTTAAAAATTATTCACACTCCTTAAAACTTTACCTCATTTTCCCATTATTGAATGTATTCAGGGAATACTTTTTTAATTTAAATAGTATTGAACATCTTTTCACACTGATTGATTGATTGATTTGCCTCAGTCCTTCAGGGATTTTGCGATTGTTTTTGTGAGTTTTTAACTTGAAAATAACAAACTTTGTGTTGCTATATTAGAATTTCCTACAAGAAATGTTTAATATTTGGCCTTTTATCTGACAGTAATTATGACTTTTTGTCACGGACTACAACTTGACATCAAGTAAAGCTGAGGCAGCAGCGAAGGAGTAGGAGTAATAAATACTGCCACCTGCAGGTGGGAGATAGCATCACTTAAATATGACAACCTACGAGGGCGATTGTTGATGCAAAAAAAGAGCAAATTTCTGCCGGGAAGGTCAAAAATCTGGGGATTAATGAAAAATGAAGGACATTTTCTGAGGTCCAAAACTTGAAAACTTGCAAAAACAAAACAATTTTTTTTTTTAGATTAATCACAAAAATGTTCTTGAAAAATAAAACAAAAATTCTTAGGTCCAAAATTTGAAGCTTCATAACAAAAAAAAACAGAAGTGTTTAAATTAATCCGAAACATTCTCTAGAAAAACTGTAAAGTTAAAAGTTTTAGTAATTTGGAACTTTAATGTTTAAAAAAATTGAATATTTTCACCGTTTGAGCTCACAAAATGTCCACGTTTTTTTCTAGAAAATTTCTGAAATTGATCTCCAAATTTTAGATTTTTTTTTAAGGCGTGTTTTCTGGAGTTTACATAATCAGCTCGCATTTTAAAAACCAGAGTGGTATTTAAGTGAGTTGCGTAAATGTAACTATTTGAAAGCAACATCTGCAGACCAACATTTAATTTACAGTAAAACAGTAAACAAGTTTAAAATCCTTTAAGTGTAGGAAGTGTAAAATATGTAATCTATTGCGACAAAATGCTCTTGGGGGCCCCCTGGTGGTGTTAGTTTGCATGTGCCTTGGTTTTCTGACAATCTTTAACATATTTCTAAGAGCTGGACTTATTTTGAGAATAAATTACCCACAGGTGGGGAGTGTCAGGTGGCTTTTTAAGGCACAGTTGTAATTGTGACAAATTTTGAAAGAGTTTAGATGGTATGACAGGAACAAGCAGCTTCTTCTTCACCTGATTTATTACCTGGCGCGGTGTTTCTCTTCCAGGCACACGCTCCCTCCTTCCTGAGTTACATGAGCTGGTGGCGTGCTGTCTGGAAGCTGCTAAAGCACTGGGGACCTGCTCCGACTGTCCCCAGCTGTCTATATGAATTAGTAACACGGAGTCGCTGTAATGCTCGTAGATCACAATCTTAGACGCCGTGGCATCTGTGCACATCTGAGCACATCAGCATGAGTCTGAGAGTCCTTGAACTTAGCGGGGAAGTCGCTCTGAGGACATTCGCAACTGTCAGGCAATCTGTTGGAGGTTTAACCTACAGGAGAGAGCAACATGTTCTTCTACTCACCTGCAAGTTTTAGAAAAAAAATCCATATTTTCATTTTTTCCAGCGTTAAAGTCTGTGTGTTTGTTTATTTCCCCTTTCTCCACACCCCACAGCCTCTTTTCCGCCTGCAGTCAAACAGAGGCATTGCCAGGAACAGCTTTGTTGGCCTGCTCAGCATTTACATATGTAAATGAGAGACCATGTTGCCCGTAGATCTGCAATTAGGCAAACAGCTGAAGCTTGCAATCAATGTCGATCTCTATTACTTTACCAATAATGGGCTTCCTGGAGCTTTGATTTATGTTTCTAACCCTATTACTGCGTTTTTTTCTTGCCTTTTGCCAATTGGTTGAAGATAAAATTCAAAGATTCAGTTATCAGTGAAATGTGTGGGGCTTCTCAGAAGCAAAACCGAAGAACTGTTAATAGTTTTAAGCCTGAAAGAGCTTATCTGCACAGTAAATGAATTTTTATTAAGTCTGAAAACCCAGGAATATTAAAACTCATTGAAGTAAAATATTTTGTAGATTAAATCCACTGAAATAAGTAACTCTGGATGTAAAAGTTTTGAAAAAGGCTTCAGGTTTCTGCTTATGAGAGCAAATTTTATCAAAATTTTGCTTTTACATCCAACACTATCAAGAAATAAGTAGATCATTTTCTGCTAATTTGAGTTAAAATACTCAAAAAATTAATAAAAAAAAAAGATAATAGTTTAAGTCTTAAGGCAAAACTCCCTCAAAGCTGCATTATGTAATTCTAATAAAAAATGTGCTTCTTTTATATTTGCTAAAACCATCTTGAGCTATTATTGCGGTCTGAACAACAAGTCAAAAACAACCAATTAGGGCCAGGAAGAGGGTCTTAGCGCTGTCAGTGATCCTCATGTACTCAATGCTAAATGTTCTAAGAGTGTAGAAACAAACCTACTGTTACAGGAAAGCCTTTTATCCACCGTCATCAGCTAACTAGCCTAGCATTCGACATGCTAATTTTACCTTTCTATGTTCATCTCAGGTAAAATAGGTTGACTTCACAACAGACACATTCAGGCTCATTGAATTTATTCTAACAAAAGAGGAAGACAAGGTGGTGGTTAACATCAGTCCAGCAGCTTCTGCACCACAGTTACCGACAGCAACAGAAAAAAGGGGGTGGAGCTGTCAGTTACTGGTTACCATGGGAACCACCAACTGCCAAGAGCAACGTAACAGAACCAATAAAATGTCTGAAGAAACAATTTGCTGACGAAACAAAATCAATTTAAAGAATAAATAAGCAAACTTCACATCTATAATATTGTTAAAATAAAATTACACTGTGCTAGCTGCAGCGTAGCATCGCAGAGGGAGGATTGCGATTGGGTGCTAAGCCCCTCCTCCTGGCTCTGATTGGTTGTTTCTATTTAGGCCGAAATTGATACAAAATGGTCGCAACATGGAGATAGTTTCAACAAATATATATAAAAAAATATCTCTCTTAATAAAATTTCTTTTACAGGCTGCAGCTTTAATCCTGAGCTAACATTACATAGTGTCAAAGAGTGAGTTTTAATCCATTAATCTGTTAATCCCTATTTATGCAAGTGAGACTTTCCATTTGTACTTTGTTCTTTAAAGCTCCGCAGTGATTTAAATTAGAAGAAAGTGCTGCTTGTTCCAGTCCAAATAATTAACAATGAGGATCTACATGCATGAACTGTTATAATACAATTGTTTAGTTTTTAACATCTTCGTTTTGTCTCTGTTCTTGTTTCGTACATTTTTAACCCACAGATTAAATGTTAAATATTTGTTTATTTAAATTATTCTTCTGCTCTTTCTGCGGTCCACATCACAAACATTACAATAAAATCATACTTTTGTGAACTTTACAAAAACAAAAAAAAGAAATTAAATTAAATCAACTGTCTAAACAATTTTTACATTTTGTTCAGGCACACAAACAAATTTAAGACAGAAAATTTAATAAATGTCAAAGACCGATAAATTAAAAACAATAACAATCTTAATTTCGAGTATAAATTCACACAATTAAATATTATTTAATCATCTATTACAGATTTTACATTTTCAAGATCAGAAATGAATGTAATCACCTACTCTTAAATGTAAATTTAAATATAAAAACAATTTTTGATTACTTTCAGTTGTTTGAAGACTCATAAATAAATGTAAATTAAGTTTAGACTTTAGAAATATTCAGTTATTTCATAAATGAATGCTGGTTATTTTCTCTGACCGAAACAGGGTCATAAAAGTTGACTTCATTTTACTTTCAAACATTTTCTGGAAGTTGTAACATCCTCAGCAACCGGAGATAAGCAGGTCAGGTCCAGTCGGTGCTGCCCAGGACTTCCTGATTTTGGGTCACTGTGACCCGCCCCATGTGTCAGACGAGTGAATGTTCTCCAGCTCCCCTCCGGATGATTCCTTTAAACAGGAAATCAAAAGGTTGGACTCAAAGTTTGACCAAAAAGTTTGAAACGGAAGCAAATCCAGGTCAGTTCTTAAACTTATTTTAGCTTCTGTCTCAAATTTCTCATGTATAAACACCTGGTTGCCAAAACAACAACAACCAAACCGATTATCATGAATAATTTGTTGAATATTTACACATATAAAAATGTTAAAAGAAATTAGACACATGTTGTGCTGCTCTGAAGTTTCCAGTCTCCAGCATCTGGGATGAAAACCCTCATCTGGATTTATGTCTAAACTCTTAATCCTGCCTTAGTTAAATTAAACTCCATCTGCAGGGAATTTTCATGCAGATTTCTCAGTAAACATAGTTTTAAAAAGGAACTGGAGGATCATATTCTCAGGTCACTTTCCTGAAGACCAGTTAAAATATTTTAAATACAGTCTCATCTGTGTACAAAAACAAAATATTATACCAGTATTTAAAGATTAGATTATTGCTATAGTGATAAATAGTCTAATTCTTTTTTTTTAATCCAAAGTAGCGCCTCTAAACATTTTCATTCGTTTTCATAATTTTTATTGTTGATCATTTACATTCTTTAGTTTTTGCCAAATTCTGCTCATGCCTCTGTGTTCATTGTTGTTCAAACCGTCTTGCCATGTGAGTTCATTTTCTTTTTGTGTTCACTTTATTTAATCCTGTGTTTTCTTCCTTTAACTTGTGTATTTATTTTTCTTAGGTTTTTATCAGTCGTCTTCCCATTGTTTGGTTGTTCTTTGAATGTTTGTTCAGCATCTTTCGTTTTAATCATTCCGCTCTCCTTCTGGTGTCTCCTTTAAAAAAAAAAAAGTTATGGGCTACACAAAACATGTCCATTACATTTTTTGTAAAAATTAATTGTTAGATAATGAGATTTCAGTGAAAAGCTCAGTTCCACCTATTTTGAGCCGTTTTAGGGCCTCTTGTCACTTTAAATCTTAATAAGTTGGTTGCTGGAACTCTGCTTGGGTTGCTAGGAAACGAGGCTGGGCGTGGTTGGGGTTGCTAGGTAACGGCGCAGCGCCAGTTGAATGTGAAGTTACATTCTGAAGGTTTTTCAGACACCATAAAAGCGTTAACTTATTGCCGAAAAATAGCTAGTTGTTTTGTTTTAAGCACTTGGACTGTTTGTAGAAGCAGTAACGACTAAATGGAAGGATAAAAACATCTCAAAAGTGGATTTAGCATTATACTTTTTTACAGCACCGTACACACAAGGCTGCCAAATAGAAAAACCATGTTTGTTTTTTGCTATTCTGTTGTTTTAAAGTGAAAACGGAGTTCTGAGATCAAATTTCTTTTTCCAATTACTTTTCTGTTGCTTCTTTAAGCAATAAAATTAGAGACCTGCACACTTTCTCTTGTTTTTCAGATATTAAATTTACTCCTAAATTGTTTTAATGTAAAACATTTTTTCTCCTGCTTTTCACTGCAAAATCTATTTTTGACCAGTTTCTAGTTAAAACATCTTAATACACTTGAAGTAAGACAAAAAATAACTTGAGTAAGATATAAGAGCTTATTTTAAGTAAATAATTACTTATTATAGATTAAAAGGGCATGCTTTTCTGCAATTTTACCACTAAGTATGACAAATGTTCCTATGTTGTAAGTAAAATAATTAGCCAATAGAGCAAGTATTTATTTATTTTTATCAATATGAAGGTATTATTAACTTAAAGCAAGCATATATTTCTTGCTAAAACGTTACTTGTAAGTTAGCTTTGTCTTATTTCAAATGTATTGAATTGGTTTTTGCAGTGTACTATAATTTAAAATAAACTACTTTGATAATCTGATGAGATATGAAGCCTATCATTGTTCCAGATTTCTTCATTTTGTGTTTTTCGTTTGCTGTACTTGTTTTCATTCATTGAAACTTGGCAAATTTCCCTTTTCCAGTATCTGCAGGTTTCTCACATTTCATTGATAAATAAGCCTTTTGTGTCACAAACTGCAAAGTTAATTACAGCAGAATAACAGAAAAAATCCCAGCCTGTAACTCCAGGAGGAACAGCACTTATCGCTGCAAAAATATTCGTAGAATAAAGTCATCGTAAGTGCAAACTAGTTTAATATGCATCACCTTCTTTGGTGTTAATGTTGTGTAAAAGAAAAATGAAAGATCCTGGAGCTGGATTATGGCACATGATGTGGAGTTAGATGAGTTTCTGCAGAGATCTTTACTGTACCAGCCTCTGAGTTCCTCTAATGGCACAAAATGAAAACAAATCTGTTAAAGCCTCAAAGAACACAGAAATGGGATGGGATTGGCTTTATGCCTTCGTTGATTACCGCCCTCTCATTGATAGGCCCTCTATGAGACTTAATTAAAAAGTCGATGGCGTCTTTAATGGCCACCGCGCAGGCTGTTTTTCTCTGTTTTTAAAATGCTGCTCCTCTAATGACCAGAGGCAGACTCATTTGGGGGAATGGAGGGACAGAGAAATGTTTTGACCTGTGGCTTGAGGTCATTATGCCTCAGCTGCATCAGGACACTTAAACCTGATTTTTTTTTTTATATTTCCACTGAGCTTTGGCTTCAGGCCACAATGCAGAAAAATGCAGTTTCACTGAACACTCCATCTAAATAGGAAAGGAAGTGGTTAAATAAGAAGAAAGATTATGTTTCTGGTTCTTTGTTCTTCATGCTCGACGTTTTTTTTATGCTCTTGTTTATTATGAAACAGAGTAATGGTGCAGGATATCTGAAAGGAAGCCAAGTGAATCAAAGCCTTGAAAGGCAACCTGCGTCCTTTTCTGTCTCTGAAATGACTTCGGCTGAAGTGAGCTTTTTATAGGAAACTTATTATATTTAAGATCGTCACAACTTTATTTCTTTGTGTTCAGATTTGATCATCTTTGAAGGTTTTGTCTTTGTTATTCTGTTTGCTCAATCAGATGTTGAATCTCTTCATGGCTGCTTTATGAAGTTAAATGATTATTTATTTACAATACAGATTATTGTGCAGGTTGTTGAAAAGCATTTATCTAATAACTCCTAAGCAAATGAAAGAAGCAGTTATAATAATTGTGTCCTCATTTATAATCGATAAATAGAACTGTGATATTGTTTCTCCTGTATTTTCGGACATGTTGACCCTTTTGCACGTAAAAAACCCTCCAAAAAACAAAACATTTTTGACAAATGACGAAGGAGAAATCTACACAAAGAACTAGTGGATGTTTATTAGGCTTTTATATAGTTTAAAAAGGTTTTAAAACGGGGGTATTCGTTCTCTGAGGCTTTGATATTCTCTTCCAGTCTATACAGGTCATTAAAGCTTCACTTTAGATAACAAATCCATTTTTAAATCCAATTAAAATACTGTTCATAAAAAGCTCTTTGTTTCCATAATTTCAAATTAAAATCAGTTATACCCACAAAATACTTGCCTCCTAATTTGCACTTTTTCAGCTGTGATGTTTTACACATTTTTACCCGGAAAGCCTTTCAGCTTCTATAAAAACACTTTACTATGCAAATATCTCCACACAAGTCAACACTGGAGGGGGAATTAAGTTTGGGAGTCAGTCAAATTGGGCTGCATAACTCAGCCTCTGACTGAATGAGAAAAACAAGCATGTTTCATTCTCCAATGTATATCAAACATTTCAAATTAGCCTGCTTAATTAAGACCTCAATAACGAGGCTAATATAGGCAATCTATTCTAGCAGACAGGATAGAATAGATTGCTGGATATATTACTTCAGTCATGACTAGTTATATTTGAAACTTTTTGCAGAGATGCTGTCTGTTAAGTTAATTTCAACCAATTAAGATTAAATTCTCAGTTTTCTTTGTGTTGTATGATCCACCTTGATGGTTTAATTCCAGTGTTGCTGACCATCATATTAGCCAGAGAACAGGCATAGACAGCTCCTTTTTATTCTCCTTTTTTGGATAAAAAGAGCCGCGTTTTGAGCTGTTTGGAGATTCAGTCCTCCAATGGATGCCTCTAATTGGATGAGAAAAGGCTTTTTTCTAACAGCGCTGGAGGTTATGCATGAAGCCCATTTTCCTGCATAAGAAGTCATTAGACATGCCATTAAATCCACCGTCTTTGATATAAGTAGAAAAACTCAGCATCACATTTGGTCTTTGAATTTTATAGTGGAATTTGACTTTAAAGGTGAAATACTATGCTTCCTTGAACAGGTTAGGATAGATCTGTGGTCTATACAAAACATGTTCATTTCATTATTTTGCACAAAATCATTCTTAGATAATCAGAATGAGCTGGTTTAGGGCCTCATTTCACTTTAAATCCAAATTAGCCGCTTCTGGCCACGCCCCCCAAAATCAACATTTGCCTTCGCATGTAAAAATGGCTGCAAACACATATGCAATTATAGAACTGCACTTCTTTGAATTGCAGAAGTGGAGCCTTCTGCACAACCAACAACAATGCAGAAAATGGTTTCTGGATAGTAAGTCACCAACGGAAGGCTTGTCTTTTTCAGCAGCCATTGTATAGCCAAGTTCTGACTTTAATCTCAGAATTCTGACTTCAATCTTCAAAATTTTAACTTTAATCTCAGAATCTTGAGATTAAAGTTAAAATTCTGGCTGAAAATTCAGATTTTGTTCCCAGAATTTTTACTTTAATCTTCATTTGACTGAAAGTCAGACCTCAAAGTGACTTTAATCCTCAGTATTCTGACTTTCTCAGTAGGCTCAATCTGACTCCACATGTATTCGGTGGATTAAGAATTGAACTTTAGGCAAACCGTTTCATCCAAACCCTGGAAGATGGGGTTAAGTCACTGTGGACTGAACGCTATCTTTGCTGTCAGGGTTTGAGCTCATTAACTAACATGGGATTAGACATGGGATTAGCACAGGTTACAAAATGCTGCCTCAAAATAATCTGTATTATTATGGCTTCCACTGATTACAAGCCTTATTTTTTGTGCCACATTTATCACATGCTGCCTGCATAATTCAAATAAAACCAAAACTTGGGGCTCTTAAAATGTTGGCGTCATTGAGACCTTAAAAAAACGCCTTTAATCTCGTAGTTTGTCAGCTGCAGGAGGAGAGTGACATTCCGCCGCCAGCAGGCCGGGCCGCTGATGTTCTCCTCTTTGACGTTCACCTCGTTGTTTCTGTTGTTCCTCTTTTCTTTTCTACCTTTTCTCTTCTCCACTCGGAGGTCTGATTTGGCTTGCGGCTGGCGGGTCCCGGCGGAGATGTCGGCCTAAACAGCCGGGTCTGAAGTGATTATGTGAGTGCAGTGTGAGAGATTCCTTTAGGGCCTGTGGGAAGGCTGCGCAGTCTTTGTTGACAGTAAAAATGAGAGTTAGCGCAAGGGAGAGAAAGGTAGAAGAGAGGGATATGATCTAAGCAGACAGAAAAAGGGCTGGAGTCATAGAGATTAAAAGCATTCGGAGATATAAAATCCCTTTTTTTATTTCGCTTTTATGGCTTATCCACAAATCCAATTAGCATCAACTTAGTGGTCGTGTAAGCACAAGAATGTCAAATTAAATTCAGGCATCCTCCTTATTTTCTAAAGGTGCCATGATGTGTTTGCACAGCTTCCTTGTGTAGCTAATTTCACAGGGAAACACATTTCAGAGTGTGAGCAAAGATAATAAAACTTGTTTTTTTTCCTAGCTTTGAAATTTGCAACCAATTAAATTCTTTTTTGAGAATCTGTGTCAATTAATCATTTACTTTCTACATCGTCTCGCATTGTCTTCACAGAAACCGTCCCCTTCTTTGGCCTGTTTACTCTGAAAGCGCGTCCTTCAAGCACCGTCTTCTAAGAAACGGGACGCTAAGCCGTGAAGAAAAAAAAAAGCAGCTGTCGTTTATCGCTGCCTTGCAGACAAATCCACTCTAAATGGCCGGTGATTTTCACTCATTGGCTTAATAATCCGTTTGAGAATTTTGATGTGGATTAATTCGTTTTGTTCAATTTTTTTCTTCCCTCTTGAACAAATATCTCTTGTTTACCTCCTTCATCTTAAAGGGGGCAGCTTCAGACAATAGGAAAAAAATTAAACGCTCTGAAGTTTTGGAAGGTGTAATAATGGGTATGTCTCCATGCCTAAATACAGAATTTAAAGCAATTTAGTTGTTTTTTTCTGTTTTACTAGCTTTCTATTCATAGTTCTTTATAAAATATAGTAAAAATTTGCCAATATTTCCGATAGGAACATGCTTCAAAACAATCAACATCACAAGTAAATAAACAGTAAAACAAAAAAATTTAATTAAGTTTGGTAAAAATAATATAATTTTAATATTTTTAACTTTTTTCACTTCTGATACCGACATTCGAAGTTTCGTATGCAATACTAAAAAATAGCACTGAATTGTCTGTAAATTACAGGTATAAATCGACTAAATTGCAAATTTATTTGAGAACTTTACACAATTTCAGCACCAATAGCTTCACAACACAGCTTTTTTTCCTTCCTCTCAGTGCATTTAGGAGTTTTACTGTGAAAGAAAACTTGCTAATCCTGGTTTTTGGGCGCTGGGGCAGCCAGCGGCCCGCCATGTTTTTGAGTCAAAACTTTTTTTAAAGTTGACGGGAAATTTGAAAATATCACTTGATAATTTTGTGTCACTGAAAAATTGGAAGATTAATGCCTGAACACTGACTATAAAGTCTTAAAAAGTGCAAACATTTAAAAAAGACCTAAAAAAATAAGTAATGCTTAGCCTGGCGGTGACACAAATAAAGCCTGGTTCCCCGCCAGGCTTACAATCCACTGGGGGAAACTCTGTGTTATGTTGTTTGGGTTTAAAGTCTATCCAAATGCAGTACGCAGATGTATCGAGTAGAGTTTGTGAATTTTAAAGAAAGAATGAAGAACAAAAAACTTACAACAAAAATAACGTAGGGCACAGGGAACACAAGGAGCCAGGGCAGAACAAAAAAATCACAGGAACAACAACAGGGGAAACATCTGACTCTAAAGAATAACCAGGCCTAAGAAACATGATTAACTGGAGTAATGAGGAATAAACAAAGATAGAAACACTAAAAAACTGATCTAAAGCAAAACAGAAACAAGACAGGTCCTTTAAATCTAGACTGAAAATGGAAAATATTGAGGATTTACACAAAGAAGGTACAGATAAAATAAAATGTTTTCTCATTGGTGGAAATAATGCAGAAGGAGTGTGTGACACTTAATGTTTCCCCATTAACTGGCATGTGGAACAAAAGATAAGTTCCTCCTTACATTTGAATGTTTTAACCAAATAAATAAACATTAACCATGTATATTTATTGTAAGTTATTACTTATTTAAAACGTAATGTTTCATATCAAATACTGACATGTATTTATGTCCATTTTTTAACTGAACAATACAATAGTGAATATAATTATCCTGTTTAGCATCTTTCAAGTTGTTCCGAAAGGGCAATTAGGTAATCGATATAATGTAAAACAATAAATCAAATACCATAGAATTAGACTGATTAGATCTGCTCTTATGGAGTTATTAAAAAAAAAAACCAAACAAACAAAAAACTCTGGCTAGATTATAAATTGTGGAGCAACCCAGAAAAAGAATCAAATATTTAGACCAGTCTTGAACAAATTTAGAAAATACTATCTACTTAGCGTTTTGTGATGCTTGTGTTGTTTCTGCTTTTCTTCTAATTCATGTAGAGCACTTTGAACTGCCTTGTTGCTGAAAAAGTGCTATATAAATAAAGCTTCATCTTCTTCTAAATATCGGACCGATACAGATATCAATATGGGATCGATGTATCTATCCTCCCAAAGTGCGCTGTGGTAATTGAGAGAGCGCTCTGGCCCCAGAGTCCTTGTGTAATCCACACTTTATAAGCACTCTAATTGAAGTGCAAATTCAATACTCCCTCATCAGCCTTTTTTACTCGCCGTGCCGCCGCCTGCACTCCTCAGGTAATTACAAAGAGACTGGGAGTTCAATCATTTCAGCTGAAAATAGCGTAACAAAAACGTAGCGGCGCACAGCGAGTCGTTTTACGGCGCCTGCATGGAGTGTGATAGCCGGGTTACTGGAGAAAAATAAAAAAACAAAACAAAACAGCCGCCTTTCCTGTTGTCAGCAAGGTTACACACCTGTGTGATGAAGGAATTTAGGCGCTCTTATCTGAGCACCACAGGGGATTATTCTAAGCTTGCGTTTACTGCAGACACTCGCAAACACATGCAATCGAAGACGCCTTTGTGGGGCGGACACAGACACACTCATGCATGCAGAAATGCATAATGGCGAGCAAAGCATGCAGGTTGAGCTGTGTGGAGGAATTTGGTTTCCAGCTTTAATTAAACCTCCTCTGTTTTCCTTCGGTTCGCCCCCACCGGGCCGCCGTCTTGCACCCGGCCACATGCTTATTTATTTATTATTGCGTTAAACTCCGCAGCTGAGCCTCGGCCAAACACGGCGCCAGACCTGTGGAGTGAGCGGGGATAATGCAATTTCCTGGACCGAAATATCCCACCGGCTGCGAGAATTATGAATCATGTTAGCGACGTGCAACAACAAGCTGGAAATAAAGCTGGTGTTATTATCCCCAATGTTGGAGTACCAATAAAAGGATGTCAACACAAATGTACATAATTCAGAACGGTGAAAACTCAAGGCTGCTCCTCACGACAACAAAAAATAGCTAATTTAATTTGTGAAAAGATCTTTAGGAAATCAGCCTGCAGGATTGTGTTGCTCCGGAGATCAAACATTCCCGGGAAGAAAACAATCCAGGTGTCGGAAAAAACTTTCTCCTTCTTTATTCAACTGCCAGACTTCTCCTCCCCTTCCTCCTCCTCTTCCTCCCTCTGTATTTCTTATTTGCTCTCCTTTTTGGACTAAATTTCCCACCAAACAAGCTTCTTGGATGAGCTTCATAGCAAATTCCAAACAAATCCCAAGTGCTTTTGTTGAACTTCGATGGATATGATTTAAATCTTCCAACAACAAAAGAAAATCATATTAGGATTATTTCTATGAAACATTGCAAAAATGCCAGGATGCTGAAAGCTACTTTCAAATGGCAGCTGAATATCGGCGGCACAGCTTCCATACACTGCAAAAACACAAAGTCTGTCAAGTCTAGTTTCTAATGCAAATATTTTACTATACATGAAATAAGAGAAAATTAACTTATAAGTAACTCTTAAATGTTTCCTTAATATTGATAAAAATAAAACTACTTATTCCACTGGCAGAATATTTCACTTATAAAAAAAAAGTGTCTTGTCATAAGTGGAATTATATGCCATTTTTTAAAATCGATATTAACAAATTATTTATTTCAAGCAAGTTTATATTTATTGCTGAACAGTTACATGTAAGTTAGTTTTATTTTAAGTGCATTAATGTATTTACAAATTAAGCTAGAACCAAAATACTTTTGCATTTTTGCAATGTAAGCGATTCTCCATGTTCACTGAAAAAACACAAAATCTTACTAAGTATTTTGTTCCACTACAAATAAGTTAGTACAAACCCAACCTACAAATACTTCTTGGCAAGATATTAAAGTCAATAATTACTTAATGTTGATGAAAAAGTAAAAGTTCCACAGGCACCGTTACCTAGCAACGCCAGCCAAACCAGCCCGTTACCTAGCAACCCAGTTCTAGTTCCACTGGCAGATTATTTCACTTATGAGAAAAATGTCTTGTTTTGGGTGGAGAAATGTTTACTTTTTAAACAATATTAAGGAACACATAAAGCATAAAAGTTCTTTATAGTTCAATAATTTTCATTTTAAGTTGAAAAGGTGAAAATTGTTAGCAAGCAATGCTAAATATAGAGTTGTACCAAGCTAAGCTAATGTTTTGACTATAAAAATTGGTCTTTAGCAAACATCTACTGCACAGTTTGTGCTTGCTAAACAGGCTAAATAAATAGTTTTGGCCCATTGTTCATTGTAATCCAAGACTGCCGTGGATTTAGATGAAATGACAATTTTGGTGGGCCACCTTTCTGTAGTTCGTATCCCCCATAATAAAATAAAAGTGTTTGAAAAACAGCAGAGAGAAAAATCCAGCCCAAGTCGATGACATAAGATGACTTCCCTTAAAGTTTTTTGTTAACTTAATTGAATATTTTAACTCAAACCGTTTTTTTAATGACTCTGAATTGGTATTCAAAGCAAAACGTAAAACCCATTACCAGACCAGCTAGGCACTTTGTATGCAAAAAGTCTATTTAAGCATTTTGCAGATCAGATTTACACAGATTCCACCCTCGCCCTGTGGTGATGAAAAAAGCCATTGAAGTATAAAGCGCTGTTCTGTTCAACGCAATGTGTGGCAGTGGAATTTGGCTCTACCTCCAACAGATACAATATAGTGGTTCTCGGCTCTCAGTGAAGAATTAATGCAACATTCATGGACAGACATGAAATGTAATGAAACTCTGACAGCTGGCGATGTTCTGCATAAAGGGTTCCTTCATGTTTTCTGCTTAAAATTATGTATTTACGTGTGTCTGGTGAAAGTTTGCGTATTATGATTGGTTCTGACAGTGCAGTTTAAAAAAAGTGTCTCTCATTGATGTTTTAATTTATTTCCACTTGGAAAATCACAAAATCTTAACAAGTATTTTGGTTTAGTTTTTAGCGCAAATATTTTAGTACACTTCAAATAAGACGAAACTAATTTACAAGTAACTTTTCAGCAAGATGTAGGACCTTGTTTTAGTCAATAATTTGTTAATATTGATGAAAATGTACATCTTCCTCTGGCACTGTTACCTAGCAACCTCAACCAAGCCCAGCCTGTTGCCTAGCAACTCAGTTCTAGTTCTATTGGCTTGTTTTTGTAAATAATTCCTTAATATTGATCAAAGAAAAACTACTTATTTAGTTGGCAGATTATTTCACTTATATCATGAGAAAAATATCTTGCTATAAGTTAAATAATCTGAAACTTTTAAAATTAATATTAAGCTGTTATTGACTTAAAGCAAGCTCCTATATCTTGCTGAAAAGGTGCCTGTAAGGTTTTTTTTGTTTTATTTAGATACTTACACTAGGAGCTTTACCAAAAATACTTGGTAAGATTTTTTGTTTTTTGTTGTGAATTCACACAAATCTGACAGTATTTCTGTCCCTTGGTTTGCACTGAAAAAGCAAAGCTGACATTTTAAACTAAAAAGCAGAAAATCAGACCAACAATGAATAATCATTGTGCAGAAAAAACCAGTTCAGTGTTAAAGTTTTCTGAAAGTTTGAATCTCTAATGATCCTAAAGAACTGTGCACATATGCAAGAAGCTGAGAGTTGGTTTAGTGTTACGAGTTGGATTTAATCTTTACTTTTGTAATTTTTCTCCTAAATGAAGCTCAAACTGATGTCTTCTGAGTAATTTTTGTATCTGCATAAACAAATGTATTAATTTCAAAAGCGCTTCTGTGGTCGACTTGAGGCTATGTAAAAAAAACTAATTTAGCTACAGCGCGCCATGCGTTTTTAATAACTTGTTTCCACAATTTATTATCCCAAGTTTTCTTTCGTTTTATGATTAATTTAACGGTTTTATCATAAAAAGGTCCTATAACTTGTCATGGTGATTAAAATGTGTCGCAATAAGCCCAGATTGAGGGAATTTATAGGCAGAGATTTCTGATTTTGTAAATTTTTTTTATGAATGAGGCCGTAACCATGGAAATAAATTCTAATTTAACAAGCTGACTATGGAGGGGACAGACCAGATGCTCTTTTTTCCCCCAAACTTTGAGATGTGTGCATCAAAAGCAGTTATTAGACGGCTGCCCTTTGCGTATATTTCCACCTGGCAGCTGGCGGGCGGACTCACTTTTTCTCTGTTTACTGAGGTGTGTGTGTGGAGTGGAAGTGGAGAGCCCACTTGTCTTGATTTAAAAATGCTCTTCTCGCCTGGCTGCTTGTTCGTTCTTAAGCACTACTCAAATTTAAACTCTGACAACAATGTGTGTCAATATCTCCCTGTAGTCGACTGCGTCCTTTCAGCCGGATGCAGAATATTGAACTCCTCAGCCGTTCTTCACACAGAAGCACCGCGCTGCCCAAAGGCCCCTGCTTCATAAAGTAAAAGATGCAGCCATTTGGTTTATTTACTGGAGTCGCTTCTGTAAATGCTGGGAATAGGCGGAAAGCGAATTTAAACACATGGCGGAGGCCGAACTAATAGAATCTGACAGCAATGGAGTCATGGGGGCCACTCTGCCGTCGTAAAGCTGTCGTCATTTAAGCCTCGGAAATTTGTCGTTATTACCTGCTTGCTTTTCCGTTTGCCGGCGTGGAAAGAGTAAAAGCTGAATCGAGGGATTGGCGGGGACTCTCGATCATTCTCGCTCCAGCGGCAATTGAGGATTGGAAAAATGGCTCCAACATTAGCCGATGTATTTTAGGAAAATACGGTTTGGTGGCATTAAACATGCAGAAAAACATGTTTTGGTTTCGTTCCTGTGTTGCACTTGCAAATAGCGTTGTAAACTGAGAGCGGCAGCCATGTTTGCTGCAGACGACGAGGAAGGCCCAGCGTTATGATGTGTGATGATGGAAGTAGGAAAATGGAGGAAGAAAATGCAAATATTTACATAGACATTTTCCCTGTTTATCTGTAAAAACATCTTTACTTTCCATTCTCCCATACTTAATATGGAACTGTTTTAAAAAATTAAAAAGCAACAACTGTGCAAGACCATGTTTAGATTTTGAATTGACAATGGTTTACAGATTCTAAAGTCTGCAAAAATGTGACTGCTTCATTAAAATATTGTCTATTTAGTATATTATTGAAGTCATAAAAACAACAAAAGTCTTAAGAACTAAATGTGGCCCTTAATTTCTCTTGATTTAACATTTTTGGCCACAATGGCAAAACATTTACACGCCTCTCTTAGATTTTATCTCCCAAACTGGATGTGAATCCCTCCAGTTCTTCCAGCAGTGAACCTTTCTTGAAGGTCCTGTTAACAAAGGAAATGGCAGATTCCTCCCCCAGGCAGTGATCAGTCAGTGGAAGAACATGGAGTCAGGTGGTTTGAGTAAAGACGTGACAATCCGCCAAATCCATCTCCCTGTGAGAGGGAGCACAGAGGTGTGGAGCAGACGGGAATCCTTCATGTCTGAACAGCCGACTTCCTGGCCACTAGTGCAAAAATAATTGAAGCTATAGAAGGGGAGCCGAACTGACTCCCTCTCGATTTTGTTTTTACTCTTTCATTTATTTTTTTTCCAACCACTCCCTAATTGGGCGAACATTTTTAATTGCAAGGTAAAGCAGGTACAGAGATCATTTCTATTTATTTGTTTCTTTCATTTTACCGCCGTATTGCTGAATTAGTACAAAAATGATTTGCGGATAGCCTTGGTGCTTCTGTTTCCGACTTTACAAGTGACTCATCCGAACTAATTAATGTTATACAGAAACATAAGAACTGTTCATTCTACTGACTCAGTCAGTTATTGTTTATTGAGCTGGGAAACAGAAAAGGTCAGCAGCTCAGAGGAGGACAAATAGCTTTGTGAAGTACCTGTATGTTTACAGATCCTCATAATTTGATCTGATTGTGTTCTGAAGAACTAAATGTGCAGAAAAAAAAATCAGCTTCACTGCAAAACAAAGCAAAAACTTTATACCTTTGGATGCTTGGCCTCCAATAATGTAAGGTCTGCAAAGATGCAATTGATATAGACATATGCACTGCTTAGAAATGTCTCTGATTGGGCTTTCTATTGATGCAACACGAGAAAAGGCTCATTTCTCACATTGCTCGTCTCTTGCAAGGAAAGGCAACAAGTATTGAATTAGTTTGCATGAGAGGAGAGAAATTGAAATATGGATTGGGGTCGCAAATGCCTGCTAGTGCCATTGGCTGTTTTGGATATTGAGGATGAAATGTATTTTCTGTGCGTGCGTGTCGGCGTGTGACTGATGCAGACTGAGCAGGCGTCGAATGGTTTTCCACCACTCTTGTGCAGAACTGTTTTCCAATAAGAAGTAGGGAGCAAGAGAGACGCAGATGAAGTGAATGTTTTAAGAGGAAAAGTAATTTTAAAGACAAGCAGAGCCGTTCCACACTTTAATCCACCGCTCCTCCTGCATTTCTACTTCAGTCTCTTGCCATTTGCCATTTAGATATGTTTAAATCATGCATGCTGACTTTGGACCTGTGATTTGAACTGGGCAAGTCTCAAGTCTCTGCCAAGCTGCTTGACCCCAGAAAGCCATTAGAATCTGAATTAATGATTCACAGGAATTTAAAAGTGTCACTGCCCTCAAATTGGATATAAAATGCGGTGATATTAATTTTTAAACAAAGAGAATCTCGACCAATCCTGAAGTAATTTGGTTTCCAAACCCAGTTTTTGCACAGCAGCCCTTTTTCGTTCCCGTTTGTTTGCCTCGAATGTCTGGTAGGTTTGGGGAGCACAAACCACATCACGCTTACATTCCAGCAAAATGTTATCAAAATCTGAAACTGACCAAAAAATCAAACTGTAGTCCGCCTACAAACCAGAGACAGCTCCAAAATCAGGAAGTGGACTACAGTGCAGGGCATGCTGGGTAAATGCAACCAAAACAAACACACAGCACTAGCCGGATAAATGGCTCGTTGTTTTTTACCAAAGATAAAAGAGAAATCCTCCAGCAACTGAAATCTGACGTCACTCCATTTTTGTTTAAGAAGGAAGATGCGCTTAATGTAGATTATAGTGTCAATTTTTCCCTGGACAAAACCTTGCTCTGAGCCCCCAAGTAGCTTAATATTTTGATTGCTGTGCATTGTCATTTTTACACGAATGAATGAGGACAGAAATAACAACATGAACACAACACAGCCAGTGAACGACGCTGGCTGAGTTACATCAACGACAAAACACTTGTCTTTTCCAGCAGCCATTGTACAGCACATGCAGCGGTGAAACAAGCACAGCAAACGTGATGGAGTTCTGTTTGAGTTGCTAGGTGCCAGGCTGGGCTCGGCTGGGGTTGCTAGGTAACGGTGCAACGTAACTCAACAATCTGGAGGGTTTTGAAATGGCTAATTTTCGAAGTCATCAAAGCACAGTCTTTGTTTCAAGAAGCAGTGGAGACACAAATGGAAGTATTAAATCTGTGCAAAAAGTTATTTTTTTGCATGATAAACATGAATGTTTACTTGTATATTAGATATAAATTTTATCCTTTTAAAATTTACATGATTTTGTCAGATAGCAAACATGAACAACTGGTGCTTTTTTCCTAAAATGCTTTGTTTCAAAGCTGAAAGGCAGAAATCAACCATATATACTGTTTACATTGAGGTAATTGAAGTGTACATATTTTTTGCATTTTAATGTAAAAAGTTTGTTTTTTGAATGTACAATGAATTGTGTTTGTGTTGAGCAGGTAAATGAAAAGATAAATGTGAGTAAGTTTGTCATCTAGAGGTGCACAGTGGTGAAACGATGGAAATTCGGAAACCCACAAGAACCAAACTCAGGAAAAGACAACAAATGGTTCTGGCTCTGGAAATCCACACAGCCCCAGGCAGAACGACACAAGGCACCACCGCAGGGCAGCCACATGCCCCGCACTGGGGTGGCTCATCAGGGAAGCAAAGGAGCAGCAGCCTCCAGGCCAAAGGCGCATAGGGTGAGACGCAGAGAGCTAACCGTACGGCTAAGTTGCTAACTCCGCCTTTGACACATTTTGAATGATTCCAGAAAAATGGTTGGAATTTGGGGCTGACCGGACGTCTGTAAGCAGATTTTGATTTGTTTTCCAGCTACAAAGTGCAGTTCTGTAGCACAATCAAGTAAGTATCACCTTCAGATGTTATAAAAAAATGCTACATATATCAAACATGACTTCAAATTGGGCCTCTGTTTGTTTAAAAACTCCTATTTCTGAAAGTCCACCTTCAGGACGCCAATACAACATCACTCCTCTGTTAACTCTAAGAATAACTCTAAGAATAATTTCACCAGATGTGCAGTAACACCAGGTGTTTACTAATTCCTGCTGGCTAGTCTGAAGGAGCTGTGTAGGGAAGTTTCTGATTTGTGAGGTGGAAGCTTGGAAACTGGAGCTCAGAGGAGGAGCAGAGCTTTGAAGGCAGGGTTAGGTCCAACTAGGCGTTTTGCACAACTGATTGGTTGGTATTCATGAAAGAATCAAGGTAACATCCCAGGTATGTTTTTCATGAGAGAAGAACATTATAACATTATGTAAAGCTCAAAAAGTTGATTTTACATAGTACTGCCCCCTTAAATTTAAGGTGTCAATTTGATGCTATAAAATTGCTTAATCAGTAAAAGGAGAAGAACCAAGCCAAATGAGGTGACTGTTGATATTACTGCCATATTTGGAACCATGACCAACACAGACCCAACATTTTAGTTCGCTTTCTCTGTTACCATCGATAAAGCTAAAACTGTTCTAAAACAGCGCAGAAAATCAACGTCATTGTTCACAACTTCTCCTTCTCTTCGCTGATTGGCCTTGTACAAATTCTCCTGGAGAGAATCCCAGTGAATGGAAGAAAGTGAATGGGCGCAATGAAAAGAGATGAGAATCTAGCCTAATTGAGCAGGAAAGCAACGGCCAGGCTGCCTCTATACACTTTTTATTTTCCGCTCACAGTGTCAGATTGAGATGGTTTTACATCCAAATAATTCAGAACTTAACCAGTTTAGACAGAAATGTCAAAATTAGCACAGAATAAAAGATAGAACCTTAAATAACGCATTTAGACGGTTTATCAGGAAAAAAAGATGGGTTAGTTACACTAGAAGGCCTTTTGCATTTTTGTACTTTAAGGCTAAAATAATTTGACATTTTTTAGCATGTGATCTTTCCATAACAGGGACAATATTCAGATTTATGTAACTCTTTTATCTATGGTCTGAAGTGCATGTTTGTCTTAACAGACTTTCTTAACCATGCTTTTAACTTAGTAATTAGTTGATCAGTGCACAAAACCTGCCTTTCCCTACATTATAGCTTTTATTTTGTTTGTCTGAGAGAACCAAAAAGAAATTATGTTAGTTTTATGCATGTCTTTCTTTTTGAAAATTGCTTCAAATGAAAGAGTTGTGGAAAAAACTGTGACTCACTTCATAATTAATGGTAAAACTTATTAGCTCTAACACTTTCTCTGGAAAAAAAGCTCTTGAATTCATCTGGTTTCATTTAAACGTTAACATAACAAACAAAGTGTTGAATAATTCTGTGAAAATATATCAAAATAATGTAAAAAAATTAGTCTCAAAGGAATGCAGGTGAGACCTTTGAAAACTGAAAAAAGAGCTAGCTTTCAATTATTCATAACAAATCTGAAAAGACTTCCTTTTTACGTGACACTAACTACATTTATGAATGCTTCACATCCTCGTTAACAGAAACATTTCATTTTTTCACATGGAGAGGCAGAAACAGAGTTAAATGTAAAAAGTGTGGATTGAAAGAAGAGGACGGGCGGAGCGAGAGAAGGAGTAACAGTACTGGCTGCAAAATCAATAGCTCATACAGTTCTGGAATTGAGGGGTTGTGTTTTTTTTCCCAGAAATTGCGTAGAGCAGGTAGGAATATGAAATAGCTTTGGTAGAGCCCCCTCATGTAAGCAGCAGTATTGATTTCTAGAGACTTGGTCCAATTATGGTACCACAGATTTTGTTGGTGCCCTTTAAAGGACCGGTTTGAGTCGGGTGGGGGCAGGACTGTCTGGCTCAACGTTCCTCCTAAAAAAGTTTTAAAAGGACATGCAGGTAAATCTGTCCTCAGACTTTCCAGAGTCTTTCTAATAGCACTGCTGCAGGATGGAGCATTTTCCCCTGTTGCCAGTTCGTGTGAAGCGATTCAAAAGCTTTTTAGCATAAAGAGAAAATAATCCCCCCGTCTTTTTGTGGTGCAGACTCTGTTTGAGTGACCGAGTCTGTTGGTGGAGAACCAGGCTTTATTTTGTTGCCGAACAGAAGATAGCTGCTGGTGTTTTTTTTTTTTCTTTATAAATTGCACAACTGCAACTTGTGTTGAGGTGTAGTCACACATTTCCCCAACAGTTTAGCAGTTACTGTGAACAGCCAGACATTAGTGGAGAGATTGCTGCTGTTTTAAAGCTTTTCTTGCTGGAGGATTTGTGGGGAAAATGGTCTGTAATTCCCAGCCGGTGCTCCCGCTGTGCCGACCCTGCTGCTGACGCTGCTTTCATACTGCCCTGTCTTGCTTTATAAATAAAGGCAATAAATGGGTATCAAACCCCTGAGAAACAAGGACATTTTCTCTTTCTCTCATAGGAATCAAAAATCTTTGCTGGCAATAAAAGAAGGAAGAGATTGTCTCTTAATGTGGCTGTCGCTACATTTCCCCTCTCTCCTTTAGCTCTCATTCTCTCTTCCAGTAATGGGAGTCTCATGCAATATGTTTTCTTTCCCCACTTGAGTGTTAATGAGGCAGATGAATATTCATGAAAACGAGGCTGACATTGCTCTGTGGTGATTGTGTAGAAGATGATTGTGTGCAGAGGGACTGTGGTGGCCACCGTTCTGAGGGATCTGTGGAGCCGTGTGCCGACATCAGGACGCTCTGTGCTCCACTGCTAATGATGTACTGAAGTACAACTACATTATATGTTAATTTTTCATGTATCTGTGCTTTTCTCAAGTCAAGTTAAATTTATTAGGACAGCATATTTTAGCAACAGGGCAGCTTCAAATGTTTTACACTGTATAAGCAATCAATAAACGTTACATTTTGTCAAATATCATCACGAAAATATGTTAATCAACGTTCCAATCACTGCTAATCAATCACTGCTGCAGTAATCAATGCAACTAACGATAAATGCATGGATGAGTTTCTGTAGATCTTGCTGGGGCATTAGCCCTTTAATCCTCCTGTCAGGTGACAGAAGTGCCAGTTTTGTAACTGTCTTTATGTGGCTCTGAATGTTCAGGAGGATTCTGTGATACCGTGAGGTAATTTCAGCTTTTATTCTTTTTATACCATTTTAACTTTTATGCAGATTTTGACTCCATTGAAATGCATTGAAAATCCTCACAATTCCACAAAATTCAGCCAACACTTTGTGCTCTTTAACAGTGCGCTACTTCTGCCTGCCTCAACCTACAAACTTCATTCAACTTTTAAACAGATCACAAGATGTTAAGCTTTCTTCAAATGATTCAACTTTTTGATACCTTTTACGGTTTTTCTAAAATCGTGATTTGAGTTTTATGCAGGTTTTTTCAGTTTTACAGTGTAATCCAATGACGGAATTATTCAGCCGCCACTTTTTCAACTTTTAAAGTTTTTCATAAACAAAATCCTACTGTTTATATTTCAGTCTACAAAAATGATTTATGCATCAAAACGTAGCTACATGTGTCTAATTGAGGGAGTATAAGCATAATTCCTGCAGGTTTTATGGTTTTCTTTCAAATACTCCCCGAGTGCAGGAATGTCTCCCTTTCCTCCCTTGGATTCCATGTGAAATATTTTGAGCTCTTTCTCTTTCCTTGGCGTCTCCTTGTTTGTTCTTTGAGCAGATTAACATGGGCAAGCAACAGTTATGACTTCATAGTTCTTCTAGTTCTTTCTGGTTTTGGTCGGTGTTTGCAAATGACCTTATCTCCATCACTGGCTGCTGGAGCTTATGCTTATCCTCCATCTGCCAGTGGAGAACAGACGCACCAGAGTTGGACGAAGAGCCGCTGCGCCGCCTGCTCTCTCCCTCCTCTTCCTCTCTGTGGTCCTGACTTGTGACAGATGCCACAGGTCTCCTCTCTGGGAGTCATGTGTGTCCTTTTTTGCTTTGCCACTTCATCTTTTTCCCCATGTCTTCCCTTTTCACTTTCTGTGGCACTTCCATTTTCTTTACAGGAACGAGTTGAGCACTGTGATGTCTAGGACTGTCTGCACTTCCCTTTAAAGGACATTTACTGAGAAACCGTGGAGGCCATTTTAAAAGGCTGCATGATGCATGCTCATCATGTTTCCTCCGTTTTGTCGTGCTCCACTTCCCCAACGCCGAGCTGCGTGTTCTTCATTGTCAGCTTTGCGTTGCTTTTCAGCTTCTTCTTTATCAGCTCTTGAAGTAATCTCTCACATTCTCTCTCTTCTGTTCACATTTTTTTGTTCAGCAGCTTTTCATTTACATTTTCTCTCTTGCTCATTTTCCCAAGTCTTTTTTTTACTCTGCTTCACCAGGCCTGCGGCTTTCTCTTTTACCCTTGCAGTCTCTTATTTGCTATTCTACTTTTGTCCTCTTTCATTCGGCTCTTACCTCCATCCAACTGTAGTCTACTTCAGACAGAGCGCCTTTGGTTTTGTTAAATGTCTGTAAAATCTTTGATGTCTCACCAGACATTCACAGCGTAACATATTCATGTCCCCAACCTTGGCTTAAGATTTGTCTTTTTCTTTCTTTTAAGCATCTTTGTTTACCTCTGCAGCCATTAGACCAGCGAGGAATGTGAATACGGAGGACATACTGCCTTTCAAAAGTATTTATGTAGCTTGAATTTTTGATTTTCCCAGGATAACCATGAACTTCCATGTGTTTTGTTGTAATTTTATGTAACCAGCTGTCAGTTCCTGCAGGAACTCTCCATTTTGAACAAGATAGGCCAAATTTATAGGCTATACAAAATATTTTATTACATTTTTTCCACAAAATCATTCATAGATAATGAGATTTTAGGGCCTCTTTTCACTTTGAATCCAAATAACCTGGTGTTGGCTACACCCCGCTAACTCAACGTTTACGCATGTGTAAACATGTGAAAATGGCTGCAAACAGATGCACAATTGTACAACTGGACATCTTTGAAGAGCAGAAGTGGAGCCTCCTTCACAACCAACAAGAATGCAGAAGATGATTTATGAATGGAAAGTCAACAACAAAGCACTTTTTTCCAGCAGCCATTGTACAACGGTAAAACCAGCTGACCAAACATGCTGCGGCGCTGCTTTGGTTGCTAGGTAACGGGGCTGGGCTTGACTGGGGTTGCTAGATAAAGCTAAATGTGACTTAATCGTCAGGATGTCTTTTCTCAAACACCAAAATTATTAACTTATTGCCATAAAACAGCTGAATAGTTTCTTGTACAAGCATTTGACACCAAAATGGAAGTATAAAAATAGATCAGCTGTAAAAAATAATTTTGCTTTCCCCCCCCCCCAAATAATTGTTTCCTTTGTAAACCATGTATAATTTTTCTTCTTCTTCTTCACAAATACGCTCTACTTTATGCCACTCTATTGCATCTAACCCCTATAAAACACACTGACTTTGGTGGTTCTAATGTGTTAGAAAGTGAAAAATGCATGAATACACAATTCAAAGTGCTGCATGTTTGTCCTGGCTCCTTTGCGGTCCAATTTGGTGACACAGTAGAAGCCTTCTTACTCTGTGCACTTGGCCTTCCTTCATGAAAACGGTCACACTGCCACTTGATGTTGTCAGTTCCAGTCTAGCGGGCATCCATTCTGATCCTCGAACACACAGCCTTCCTGCAGGCAGGGAAAAAGGTGGAGGTTGGCCAATTTATCACAGCTCTGACTGTAAGACTACAGGGAACCCTCTGTCTTCATCAGTTCACTCAGCAAATAGGCACACCCCAGTCACCGCTACAAGACTTACCTCATGCGTCTCCATTATATGTTAATAACGGAGCTCTGATGGCGAGCAGTAGAAGAACTCAGTGTTTGGAGAGACAGGGGTCTAGTCAAATCAAAGATAAAACCGATCAAAATGTGTTTGAGAAATGAGAACAACCTGAAATAGAGATCACAAAACTCAATATTGACCTATTTAGCATGAGGGATGCAATCTAAGGTTGATAAGTGGCCATTTTCTTAAAAACTTCACTTTTGTATCTTATCAAGAGCGCTGACTGTCTTCCCGTAACATAAAGGGCTAAAAAAGAAATCATTAAATTTCACGTTTGTTTTGTATCAAAAGTATTAAACACTGACTGAATCAATCGAAAATTGTGGGTTTTTTCATATTAAATTCAGACATAATTCAAAAACTCTTTTTGGGCCATTTTACTTGGCCATCTGCCATCTTTGTTTCTGTATCAATTGGCTCCACTTAGGGATCGTCGCCCTCTGCTGGATGGCGGCCAAACTACAACAATGAAAGAAAGCCGAGGCAGACCTTAGTAGTTAATCTGTTGGAGCACATTTTAATCTAAGACACCATCAAGTTGATTAATTATTTGCATTTTGTATTGATTTAGTTTACAACATTTTCAAATAATCTCTTTCAGATTTGTTTTGTGATACTACAAGGCTGCTGTACTGCAATTTCGAAGGCCATCTGTCTTTTATTTTCTTCATTTTTCTGTCTATTTTTCCACCCTTGACTTGGTGATCCTCCATTTTCTCCAGGCGGCCGCTGATCAAAGCCCGGCTCTGAGGTCGCTGAGCGGTTCTAGGCCGAGCGATGAATTGACGACGCGCCTTCAGAATCTCGTGTTCTTGTGCGATCAGATGACGTGTGACAGGCGGCGTCAGCCCCATCGGTTCACATTAAGCCCCGGCGCTTTGCAGCCGTTTTTATCCTTTAATGTTAAACCTTTCTCACCAGTCGAATCAATTATCGGTGATTATGTCAGTGTCAGAGTCTTTAGCGCATGGCTGAGCCCGCGGCGCCGCCTCCTCCTGCTGGTTGCGCCGCGGCCCAGAGGCTCAACAGGAGCCACACCGCGCTGATCCCCTGTCAAAGCTCTGTTGCAGCAGAGGGACAACTTTGCAGACAGCTCTAAGTTTAACCTTCCTACTCAACAGTGCTGTGACAAGGCAAGGAGAGTTTATTATGCCTGACAAAACTCCCCCATGCAGGCCCTTCTCACTGAAAGTAGCATAGAAATTAGACCTATCATTCTCAATTGAGGATGTGGCTTTCAGAGCTGACATGGTGGGCTTGTGTCCTTGGACTGAACACATGTTGTAGAAGCAATGAGATCACATGGCTTCCCTAGCAGCACAATTGGTAAAAAATGAATTTTAAATGCAGAATCCCGTCTTTCCAGACCCATTTGGGTCTCTCCTGGGCTTTCCTCAGAGGCTCGCGCTCAGCCTTGGATGCACAATGCGGGTTTGGATTGCTGCCACTGCGCGGCAGGCGGCGAGGCAGCTTGTTAAAAAACACTCTTGGCTGCAAGGTCACGGCTCTGAATGTTTTTCACATTCGTGCATGTCGGCGCTTTGTATCAAAACACCTCTAAATAAAAAATCTGAACGTTCTGGATCACAGCTAATAAGTTCAAATTAAAATATTTGGCCCTGTCGCCTGTAGAGTTTTACCCTTTACGCATCATCATAGGCCAATATGGAAATAGCTTGCAGAATGCTGGTAATTAACCTTGCACAGCGACCTATTTGTAGTTTTAATCACTTTTACACAAGCTTGATATCAGATATATGTATTGCAGAGGTAATGTTATCTTAATAAAGATGTTTATGTCACTGCTGCCGTTCAATAAAGACACCTGGCACACACAAAGCTAGCATGAAATGCTTAAAGGTGAACCATTATGCTTCTTCGAACAGTTTGGATATGTCTGTAGGAGATACAAAACATGTTTTTTAGTATTAATTTTTTTTGCACTAAATCATTGTTGGATAGTGAGATTTTAATGAGCTGTTTAGCTCCTGTCACTTTAAATCCAAACTGCTGCCAACTCCCCCAAACTCAACTTTTACACTCCCACATGAAAATGGCTGTTTGGATTGCTAGGTAACGAGCTGAGTTCCGCTGTGGTTGCTAGGTAACAGTC